>CAJGYM010000233.1:0-55972 GCA_904845305.1 Caenorhabditis auriculariae | reverse complement strand
ATCTGAATTTGATGTCGGTCATCGTTTTGAAGAGCGAGAACTTCAGAATTCCCAGCTTTATCAGATTTTCTTTGTCGAAAACTGAGAAGAGGATGCCTTTTTACTCTCGTGGGAAAGGTCTCGAGACCTGAAGATTCACCCAGTTTCGGCGGAGGGAATCTGGATGGGTCGACGATTGGTTTTGCGTGGGTTAACCGTCTCGGCCGCCGCCGCCGCTGGTTGCACCTGCCATTGATCCTATAATGATGAGCACATGTATGGTCGGCGAGAGGAGGAGCTGCCTCGTGGACGTCGTTCTGTTCTCCTTTTTCTTTATCCCAGCTTCTTTTGATTCTTCAATGCTTTTTCATGTAGTGTTCTACAGTGGAAAACTTGACGGTGCTCTCAAATTTGGAGCTTCCTCTGATTTTCGGCTTCTGGTATTGTCTTTAGAATTAACGTTTTTTGTTTATTCTCATGATCATTTCCTCCAGCTCCTAGTGAAATCAACTTTTTCTTGAAATTCAGTGGAATAGGGTAAGAAGTCGATTTGGTACTCTCCTATTCTGAGATTTTTTCTTTTTGTCGGCTTCTGATCTTTTCTTCAGAATTTTTTATTTTGAGTTTTTCATAATCGTTTCCTCCAGATTCTGTAGACGGCTCTCTTGGATTTAGTTGGAAAATGGCAAAAAATCGACTTGGTACTTCTTTCTTCATATTTCTGCTTCTGATCTAAAGCGTCTGGTCTTTTTTTCAAAAGATTTTCACGTGTTTTTGCTTTTTTCGTTTTATCGAGCTCTTTTCCATGACATCAGGCTTCTCCTATCGAAATTTTGCTTTTAGTCTATTTCTGATCGCTTTTGACCCAAAAAATAAGACATAATTTACTTTTGTTCTTTTTCTAGTTGGGACAATAGCTCCATCAGTGAGTTACTTTGTCGATAAATAAAATTGCTCAAGTTTTGAAAAAATCTGATTGATAATCGGGTCAGTTTGATTCATTGTTTGCCGCGAAACTTCTCCATTTTTCCAAATTTTTTTTTTTGAATAGTCAGATTTAGCTTTGCGTTGATTGAAAATAACATATTCGCGATTCCAGCAACAGTATACCTCATTTTTTATCTCTTCCAATGTTTTTTTTCTAGTCCCAGAAGGCTTCAAACACACCTAATCATAGTCGATTTCAACGCATCAACCCCTCATTTCCCAGTTTCCTCTGCAATTATGATCAAACGGAGGAGGGGTTCCGTTCACCTGCCTTTTTTGTCTCTTCTCACAAAAAAGGCTCCGCTGTCGACACATTCAAGAAAGTCACGAGAAAAGTGAGAAAAAAGTGTCCCCATGGGAAAATCCGACATTCACACCGATTGGACAAACTTACTGAGATTTTCTCTTTTTTCTTATTAGCAAGGGTTTTGATTTTTGGTTGGAAATCTCTACAGTTCGATAATTTGATTAAACCTTGCTGAGATTTCCTTTGAAGCTCGATTATCTGAGAACTGAAGATAAATTTTGGATTTTTACCTTTTGAAAGCCAAAAAAAAATTTTGCTGCAATCGACATTACATATCCATTTATATACAACTTAGTAAAAAATTTTCGATACTTAGATACGCAGGTAACTACCGTAACCCGGCTACAGTGTGGGGAAAAGGCTCAAAAATTGTATCCTTTATTCTGATGGTGGACTATCTCATTGGCTGAAGTTTCATCTACAACAAAAAAAAGAATTTTTTTGTACCTTTTCTTTGGAATTTTTTGAAAACTTCAGGTAAAATGTCCGGCTTCTTAAATCAGGATGCCTCATAGAACATTTTACCAAAATTCCATCAATTTCCGAGTTTTTTTTACACCTCCCTAATGCGATTGACATCTAAAGAAACTAAATATTTTCAAATTTGAGACTAAACGCAATAAGTTGATTCGATGGTACCGCCATGCATCCAAGGAATCACGTTTATTGGGTAATTATTGGCGTACCTAAACCCCCTGAAAACGGACGGCGAAGGAAGAGGAGGACAAGCGAACGAATAGAGGAAAGGAAAAAAGCGGACGGGCGGATGCGTGGACGGTTGTCTCATCTCCTGTCACCAGCCGCCATTTTCGCCACGGCACAGAAGGCATTTCGGGCTGCGCGTGTGTGTCAGTCTTGTGTGTGGAGATGCGTGTGCCGACATTTGAATCTTACACTTTTTTCCTTTTGTTCTTGGCGAGTTTTGGCTCTTCTCCACGCTGACCATGCCTAACTTTCACTTTCCGTTCTTCTTTGTTGGAAGATTTGGAGATTTTCTTTAGCTTTTTGAGAGGGAACGTTTGACCTGAGATTATTCGAGTTTACACTTTTTTCCTTTTGTTCTTGACGAGTTCGGGCTCTTCTCCACGCTTACCATGCCTAATTTTCCCTTTCCGTTCTTCTTTTGATGCGAATCTGAGCTTTTTGTGCGAAACGTTTGACTTGAGCTTCTTCAAAATATTCCGGCTACATCATTCTCTACGTTTTCGAGCTCCTTTACACTGACCATGATTTCACTACTCATTTTCAATCACAGTGATTTTTCAGGCTGTTTTAGAGGTTAGTGATTCCGAGTACAGTACTGTAAAAGCCCTTTCTACCGTCTTCAGTGCTTTTAAAACTTCCTCTGGCCTTTTAAATTCGGGAACTAATTCACTTTAAAAATTTTGAGATACTACGACGACTTTTATTGTTTCCTAAGTCCTGGAATCACTAGGGAACGAAACATGTCCTACAGTACCTTTATTTAAGCTTTTTCTCGGATTTCCGATATTCTGATCCAATATTTACTTTCTTTTCAAGTTCACCCTAAATACAGAGAGATATTTATTCAGATTTTTTGGCTTGTGAAATCGATACCGAACCGCATGTAGAAGTAAACAGACTGAAGACACCATTTCCCCCCAAATTTCATCTTGAGTTTGTTTTTCTGTAGAAATGTAGCGCCCAAATCAGGGTGCGTGTGTGTCGGCAAATTTGTGGTTTTCCAAGGCGCCATTTAGGGATTTTGGCCATTTCGAAGTCAGTCTCTTGAAGCTTGTACACATATCTTGACTCGTTCCACTTCTCTCTTTTTTATTCTGATAAGGGGTAGGAAGATTTCCAACTGTGTGTTCTCTTGTTAATTTTCTTCGGAAGGATCTTTTCCTTGTAGGTCGAAAAAGGCTCAATTTGAGAACTCCGCGAGGAATTTCGAAACTAGAGACCTTGGAAAAAAGTGAGGCTGAAATTTGGCTTCTTTTTCTTACCCAAATCTCGTCTCGACTCACCCATGGAGCGCATAAGCTTCAGAGAATAAGCTAATAATAAATATTCAGTTTCCTCAGAATGTTATCACAAATATCTGCTATTTTTCATAATCATACAGACTAGAAGATAGAGAGGAAGCGTGGGAATCAGGCGCCAATTACCTGAGGAAGGTGCCGCTAATTGGCATTCCCTCGGCGGCCAGCCAGCGGCACCCAATTAATTGGCCCGTCAGCCTCGTCAACAGCCTTATCAAACATCGAACCCTTCACAGCTCATTATATTTTTCAGAAGTTGGAAGTTGAAAATTCTTTTTTAACAGCTATTCAGCCTCTGAGGTAGCTTGAAAAGTTACAAAATTAAGAAAAAATCACGTTTTCCTTGATTTTTACAATAGCGGAAATTTTGTTGATAAGTGCTCTTTTTGAAATTTAGCGACTGCTCACGAAATTTTAGCTGTAGAGCGCAGAAGTTGAGCTTTTTACAGCTATTTTTCAATATTTTCCGTGAAACTAATAGGCTTTTTGCTCTTATTCTTGTGTAGAAACCAGGCTTTCAAATTGAAAAATTTAGCCATCTAAAGCCTGGAATTTGATCTCGTTAAGCTTATTGCGTACATTTTTTAAAGGAGCTAAAAAATGAGCATTTGGCGGCTATTTTTTCGTAGCTGCTTCGTTTTCTGTTAGGAAAATCAGTAGTGAAGCTCAAATTTTCAGATTTTCAGGGTTTTTTTCCATTTTAAAGCTTTTTTCGCTCGAAATTTGAGCTCTTTGGTTATTTTCCAGAAGTAGGCTTGAAACTCAGAAGCTCAGATTCTTGCGGTTCAAAACTAGCCAATAGAGACTTTGCTCATAATTTTTTAGCAATGGAGCACGTAATTCGGGTCATTAACAGTTTTTTCCTCGTATAAGCGCTGGAGCACATAAATTCAACTCTTCGCGGCTGTTTTTAACTGAGCAAGTGAAATAAATCCAAATAAAAATTGTTGATGAGATCGGCGAAAAACGAACGGAACGTCATTACTCGGCCACCACACACACATACGCACAACTACGCGCCAATGTAATATATGTCGGCACAATGGCGGTTTGCCCATTAATGGGCCGCTTAGCCAGGGCCTCGTCTTCGTTTTCGTCCTCTTCTTCTTCTTCTTCCCGTTTTTTGTTGTTGGTCGGTTATCCGGTGATACCTTTGACATCTTGAGACCAATTTGACTATAGAGACGCCTAAAAAGCTGTAGAAACCCTTCTTGGATATTTTTTCAGCTAATCAGACTTGAAAGTTCGGTTTGACGCTCTAGGATGAAGAAATGCGCAGGTCGTTCTGGGTCGGGCGCAAACGAAACTTATTCAGAACCTTGCATTTTTATTCTCTTTTTTTTTTGTCCTTCGTCGGTTTTATGCTGTTACCTCTGACATCTATGCTTCAGAACGTAAGTAGTTTCGGGTCGGGGGCGGCTCAGAGCCATTCTACGTGCGATCATAGGCTCAAAAACGTGAAACCCCGTCTTTTGTCAGAATTTTCATAGTGTAAAGTGCAACCCACACAGTGAGATTCCTTTTTGATCGTTTCTGAAGCCGGTAGATTGTAAAAGTTTACTCTGCATTACGACGTTCTTTACGAAGTATCAGGGCGCAAGTCGTTTTAAGTCGGGTGCGACCTTTGGCATAGAGCCGTTCCATCTGTTTAAATTCTTTGCCCCATGATTATTAATCCAAGACAGAGCTGAATTAACTTAATTTTCGTTTTTTCCCTCTCTTCAATTTTTTCTAAGTTTTCCTAGCATTATTCTCTTGCTTTTGATTTGTTGACTCTGATTCCGAGCTTTTTCTGTGGGAATTTTGTTTTTGTTCATTTGGGAAAGTAATGATACGGATGATGTCCTTTTTCCGCGGCTGCCCCTGGGAAAGAGCTCTCATTCAATCTTCTCGGCTTTGAAAGAAGGTTCACACCTAGTTTTTGAAAGAATTTAGTTTTAAAATGAGATTTTCGAGCCGTTTTTTGTGAGGTTGTAATGAAAACCGACGAATTTCGTCGGCATATTCCACCAATCGGTTTGAGCGACGTTTCCTTCGTGTGGAGGAGCCCATCTTCTTCTTCTTCTTTGTATTTTCCTCCAGAGACCCACCACCGCCGCCAACAAGGACGTCGTGTCTTCTTCATTCCTCGTTTGCTTGCAATTTGATTCGTCCGGCTTTTTGATCCCATCTCCTTCTGCCGGCTTTTTCGTCTCCTCTTATGTCTTATTTCTGAGTTTTTTTGCGCATTTTGGAAGGTTTTGAAGTTGGAATCGTTTTGAAAATGTCATGAATACCGTGGGTTTTCGAACCAGGGTTTCTATGCAATCAAAATCGAGCTTTCACTTATAAGAAACGGTGATTTAAATACTACAGACACCTCTCTCTAAAAACAGTTTTGAATTTTTTTTTCCACCGCTTTTTTTTTTCATAAAAATTGAAGATAATACTGCAAACACTGGTGATTCACACATCTTTTTAACATATCGTTTTGCTTAAAACTTAAAACAAAAAACAACCCAATTAGTTTCACCTAAATGGACCGGCAATGATAATGCTTCAGGAGATTCTTCTTTAAAAAAGGGCGGAAATACGTCAAAAAAGAGAGGATTACTCAAGATCTCTGCCCTTTTTGACTAGAAAATATTTGATTTTTCGGAGTTCCTGTCACTTTCAGAAGTTGTAAAACCCGTTGGAATCGATACGTTTCAAAATAAAAAAGTCTAAAAAGTTTTCATCTACATAAAAACAAGAAACAAGCGGCGCACTGCTTTTCCTGATCTCATATCATCTGCCAAAGTAGGAGATTTGGCTGAAAATTCCCAAAAATCCTGGATTTCGCCATGGAATTCTCTTGCTCTACTGCTAGAATCAGGCAAAAAGTATGACAAAACTCTTTTCTGTACTTTTTCGAGTATTTTTGAGTATTCAGTTATGTAGACATGTTTTCCCATAGCTCAATTAATAAACTCATGAAAGCTTGAAGGTACATAGAGCAATTTTTGAAGGAAAAAGCTCACAAAATAGCGATTTTTGGGATTCTTAAAAAATTAAAGTGTAAAAAAAGCTCGAAAGTTATGACTTTTTCGCCTTCAGAACTGCTCAAATTCACAAAAAAACCGCGTTTTACTTCTCCAAAAATATCTAAATCTGAAATTCAGTCAGAAAGTTGGATCTAATTGATCACTTACATTTATTTCTTATATTTTTGAATGACTTGATTCGTCTAATTGGATAATTGCAACGTGAGACTTTTGAGTGTCATTTGACAAACAGGGTGACACATTTTGCAGTAGTGTGAATGTTTCTTTGGTGTTTTTTTTCGCAAAACTACTTTTTTTCAATTATTCGCCGCTTTTTTCTCGCCTTTTCTATTGATATATACTTTTTGAGACGTTTCGAATTGACAAAATTGTTCCGAATAACATAATTTCTCCTCTTTAGGGCTTTGTGAAAAATGAGAAATTCCAAAAAATCAAATATTTTCTAGTTAAGATGTGCAGAAATCTTGAGTAATCCTTTTTTTGACGTATTTCCGCCTTCATATTTTTGGGAATGGATCTTCTCAAGCATTATCATTGCCTCTCCATTTAAGCGAACTTAATGAGGTTGTTTTTTGTTTGTAAAAAAAGTCATATTGTAAACCAGAATGAATCACTTGTTTTTGAAGTAGTATGTCAAAATTTTAATGAAAAAAGATTTTCAGGTGGAAAATACATCGAAATTATACGTTGAAATCTCAAAAGTGCAGCCTTTCTTAATCAAGATTCATATTTGATTGAAAAACCAAATGTTGGCAGAAAATGTTGTGAGCAAAAAAAATTGATTTTGTAGCACTGTATTGGCAGTTTTCCTTGCATGTAAAGTTCCTTAAAAAGAGAAGAATCTGAAGAAAATAAACGTTCAGTAGTTTTATCAGCACCTTAAAAGCTGCAGGTAATTTGATTGGCCGCCACCAAACCCACCCACAGATTTTCCGACCCCTTTAGCCACATTTATGTTACAATTTAATGTTGTTGTCCGCGTTTCAATGTATTGCGTCCGTTGAGAGGTTGCCCCTTCTTTTCTTTCTTTCTGTCCTTTTTTCATACGGCCCCTAAACTTTTTCCACAGTCCTTGGTTGGTGAGAATCGCCTTTTTCTTCGAGATTTATAGGAAATTTCCTTAGGTCGAGAATAGTTTCAATTTGTTAGATGTAACTTTTTGCAATTACTTGTAGATCTTTATTTCTTCATTTTTAAATCTTCATTTGCATTTGTGATACTGTAGTCGCAGGTGGAAGGCAGAGAAGCGCCTCTAAACTTGGGATCCTAGTGGTTAACGGGGCTTTAAAGCGCAACTCCTATCGGGTCGGGCGCAAGTTGGAGCAGTCATTCCACTTTTAGTATAAGATTTTTCGGATTTTGGATAGTTTTCTACATAAATTTCGCCTCTAACTTCCTTTCCCACCAAGTGGAAATGATAGGGACCGCTCAGCAGAGGCACGGCCAGTAGCCATTTCAAAGCTTCTTCCTTTTTCAAGCCATTTTTATGGTAGAACGCTTTTTAAAAAAAGTTGTTTTGAGCTACATATTTGCCTTACCATTGATCAGAACTTTGACAGACTTTTCTCACCCAAAAATAGTTCAATATACTTTTGGGAATACATTAGTTGAGCTGTGGGAACCAAATGTTCAATGTCTACATAACTGACTTCTCAAAAACTAGAAAGGGCAAAAAATAGTTTAATCATACTTTTTCGCCTGCTTCTAGCAATAGAGCAAGAGAATTCCAATGTGAAATCCAGGATTTTTCGGAGATTTTCAGCCAAATCTCCTACTTTGGCAGATGATATGAGATTAGGAAAAGCAGTGCGCCGCTTGTTTCTTGTTTTTATGTAGATAAATACTTTTTAGACTTTTATTTTAAAACGTATCGATTCCAATTGGTTGTAGAACTTCTGAAAGTGACAGGAATTCCGAAAAATCAAATATTTTCTAGTCAAAAAGGGCAGAGATCTTGATTAATCCTCTCTTTTTTTGACGTATATCCGCCCTTTTTAAAGAAGAATTTTCTGATGCATTATCATTGCCGGTCCATTCAGGTGAAACTAATTGGGTTGTTTTTTGTTTTAAGCAAAATGATATGTTAAAAAGATGTGTGAATCACCAGTGTTTGCAGTAGTATCTTCAAATTTTAATGAAAAAGTGTCTTGATAATGATAAGTTGAAAAGGCTCTTTCAAAACGTGGAATGGTTTTTGACGATTTTTTTATGATCTAAAGTGTACAAAATTTGAAAAAAATGGTTCTTAAAACATCTCAAAAAGCCGAAGAAAGATTCGAAAATGCACGTTTTCGTACTTTGCCTGGCATTTTGTTCAAAGAAGGTGAGCCGACGACCGTTCTTTCTTTCTTTCTTTCTTTCTGTTTGCGAACCGCGCAGATGTGTTTTTTTCCTGCGGTACCATTTCTCCTTGTGCAAAAGGTTTTTTCTTTGGCCCATTTGAAAGGTTTTCTTCATGTTTTGAGAAACTTTGCTCGAGATTTGAAGAGTTCCGGTGTAAAGCTTTTCTTGCTTCCATTGAAACATAGGAATGTTCTTAAGGTTTGGATCGGTTTGAGGTAGGGACCGCAGACGAATTTTCAAAAAATTTTTCGAACTTCAATATTACTATGGTTGGATAGCTGCTCTAATTTACTATTCAAAACAGTTTAGTTTTTTTCAAAAAAAGGTTGAGAAAAAAAGTTATGGTCAAAAACAGTAGTGAAAAAAGTCGCGAAATTTAGTACTGAAAGTTTAGATTTTACACTTTTGGTCGTTCATTTTGTTTTCATATCGGATTCAAATTTTTTTAGTAGTTTAGTTTGGTTTTTCAAAGTCGTAATAAGTCATTAAAACAGTATAAAACCACAAGTTTGAAAAAGAAAAAGCTATTTTTTTCTTGAAAAAAATAAAAAAATTGCCGCTGCGAGGATTGAACTCGCGATATCAAAACTGTATGCAAGCGCACTTGCGCTGCTCCACACACATCTCTCGGAGATGGGAGGCGTTCGCGCTATACACCACTTCACCTCAAAGTACAGCATTTACCGACAATCTTGTTTAAAAAAAAGTTATGGTAGTTGAACAATTATTAGTCACGTGTGTTCGGACCACCTGAAAATAATTTATTCATAGAGATTCAGTTCAAAATGCTTCCGTTTTCGGTGTTTTTTCTTATTTTAACGTTGGCTTCAAACTAACACTGATTAAACTTTTTAGGCACCGCTAAAATTTTTTTATTTTATTTTTTTAATTGATTGAAAAATTGAGATACGCTAATATTTAAGAAATAAAAAAAGGCGCCAACGACATCTGACCATGTTAAAATGAATTTCGAAATTTTGACTGTCTATTTTTTTCTCAGAAAAACAAAGTTTTTCGGAATAAGTTTTATATTAATAAAATTTTTAGTTACAATTTAATCCACAAGTTAAAAATAAAAAAATTTTTTTACTTACACGCTCTCGAAACCGAGTACAACATTTTCAACTTTGCGCGGCCTCACGAAGATTAGGCACCGTAAAAAAATTTAATTTTTTTGTTTTTAAAAGATTCGTTTTTTTCACTTAAGAATCGAATTCGAAAAATAAAAAAAGGCGCCAACGACATGGAACTAGGTTAAAAACCCGAAGAAAAAAAGTAGTTTTTTTGTTTTTTTGTACGACACTCCGCTAAAACGCTTCGAAAAATCGGGTGAAAAAGTATATCAGATTGAAGAGGAAGGTTTTCTCTATGTTTCCACCAAATTTCTCTGTGTTTGATTCAGTATTGCGCTTTTACGAAAAACATCAAACACAAAAATCTAAAAACCAGTGCATTTCACCATCGCAAAAAGGGGCGTGGCTCTGCGGTCTCTAGTTTGAGGGTCTTACTTTGTTCTGAACGTTATCCAGATAATTTGGCTTTTCAATTTCAATTTTTTAGAAGAAACTGTAACGATTTTGATTTGACAAGCTCAAATAATCGTCTTAATACTCACTTTTAAAATGCGATTCATTTGAATGTATTATTTTCTGGGAAGTTTACAAGTATCTTAAGAGATTTATGAGAATTCCAATCTTCCAATTCTCGGACTAGATAGAATCATGATTTAATGGGAAACAATTAGAAATATGCAGATCTATAATCATGGGATGGGAACGAATGTTTTCACTTTATTTTTGAGTTTCTGAAGTTTTCCTTCGTTTATTTTCATTTTTAGATTTTCTGTAGAAAGTGGCTTTTTTTAAGGAACGTCCAAGAAAACCCTAAAGTTTAGAAAGTTGCAATGAAGCTTCAATTCTCGCTGGAATCTTCTTAGCGAGTTCCGAAAATCTAATAAACGGCTCTGTTTTTTGAACCTTCTAACGAATTTCTAAAAAAATTTAAAACTTTGAGATTTTCTGAAGAGCCTAAATCTTTTGAAAAAAAAAGTTGCAGTCACATGAGATCGTTAAATTAGCTTCATAAGAAGTGAAGTGACGTAGCCAACATTGTTTTTCGAACTCGAATAAACTCCGCCATGCTTCTGAGAATGACATTCACGCGCAAAACAACATTTACCCCCAGGGATGATCATTGTCATCATTAAATTCAAACTCATCCAAGTGTGTGAGCTCTTTCTTTTTTTCTGAGTATGTCAGCCAGTTGTGTGGGCCCAACCCATTTCTATTCCATTTTCTAATTTGGACCTCGGCGGTGAGCATTGTGAGTTGTGACGGCGGCGGAGGCCGACCTAACGACTAACGAAGTGCCGCCGCTGCTGATATCGAAGGGGGACAGGTGCATTTCGTTATAACGAGCTGCATTTCCGTCCGTTCTCACACCCAAACCTGAAGCTCGCAAGTCGTTTGTTTTTGAGTTTTTTTTTCAAGCTTGGCCCTTCTTTCTCGGCTTAAGGGTACAGTAAAGGATCCATTGCAGGGCGGTTCTCCCTTACGTGAATTAGATAATGGCAGGAGAAATGAAGTTCGTTATAACGACCTTGTTTCCGTCTGTTTCGTACACCTAAACTTGAAGCTCGCAACATTTTTTCTTGGCCTTTCTTTCTCAGCTCAAAGAGCACAGTAAAGGGCCTTTTATAGAGCCGAAGTCTTTATCTTAAATTAGAGGCTGCCCTCCTGAAAAAGTTTGAAAAAAAGAAGATCGTTATCATTTTTCTGAGAGACCATTTCAACTCCGTTCGTTGAGTCCCCTCGAGGTCCTGCAAGAATTTTCAGTAATACCTAAATAGGTTCCTCAAGTGGCTACTAAAATGGATTATAACGAGCTGCGTTTCAGTCCGTTCCGTTCTCACACCCGAACCTGAATATCGCAAGCTTTTTTCCATTTTGAGCTTTTTTCTGCTGAAGATTACAGTGAAGGTTCCACTGGAAAGAGGGTTTTATTTTTTTGATTTAGATAATACTCTCCACGGAGATATCTGAAGCTTTTGCGAAAATTTTTAGTAGTTCCTCTAGAGATCCCTCAAGTGGCTATTAAAAAGATTCCGTTATAACAAGCTGCATTTCCCGTCTGTTCTCACACGCAAGCCTGAAGCTCGCAAGTCTCTTGTTTTCCGCTTTTTCCAGCTTATTCATCTTTTTTCTAGACTGTCTTCACAAGTGGCTAAGGTTTCTGGAAAATGATGAAAGCAGGAGTGGACCCTAGAATGTTCAAGGAGGCGTGAAATGAAGAATCTCTCAAGAGATCACTTTGGCAGAAACTCTGAAGAAATTTGCTGCTTCGAACTTGACGAACTTTTAAAAAAGTTGAGAAAAAATAATTCGTGAATTATTATTTAGTCAAAACTTGACCAAATTTGAATCCAAAAAAGTCTTTCGCAGAACAAATTTTTTCAGAGAAAGTTATCAATCCTTCTGATTTACTCTCATGTTTTTTCCTGCGTCACAACACACACCGTTCATTTCCTCCCTTGCCCGCACGTTTTTTTCTCCTTTATAAGGAAATCGACTCTCATTTTCCTCTGAGGTTTTGTTGGAAATTTGAAAAAATGGAATCAGAAAAATAAAGAAAAAAATGTCTTCTATGCGGCAGGTGTTATTGTTAGGATTGAATTGCAAATGAAAATGTCCTGAAAATTTCTCTTCTTTCCAAAAAGTATTTTATTCAGTTTTTTTTTAAGTTGATACAATCATTTTTCTTATTAAGTCGTGGGAAAATGATCAAGATTGAAGGTGGTTTCTTGATAAGCTTAAAAATGGCTTCTCCTTTGTGGCTGTTGAAATTTTCTTTCAATAAGGATTAGTTTTCGTTGGAAAAAGGCCTTTTTTTCTTGTTTCAGTTTTAGAAAATGAAAAAGGTTCGAATTTGAAAATTTTTCTGACATCTCAAGCTTGAAATAGCTAATTTTAGAAGCTATAATTTGTAGGAATATTCAAAAACTTGAAAAGTTGAAAAAATCGCTTTTCTAGGCTGTTTTGCACTTGAAAGCTTTTTCTTTTTAGAAATCTTAGAAAGTAAAAAAAGTTTCCATTTCTTCATTCTCAAGGAGCAGGTGTTTTTCTACTTGAAATTCGTTAGCCGTGGCCTTTTTTACAAAACTTCTTTTGCTTTTTTCAAGCTTATATATCTTCAAAATGTCCATCATCCAACAGAACTTTCGCTTTTTTCTTGACTTTTTTTTTGAACAAAGCGTCTTCGTTCACCTTCTGCACACCTTCGAGGAAGACAGAACAAAAGAAAAAAGTGAGAAGAAATTCAAATCTGCAATGTTCGTACAATATCAATGTTTGCACGCCCTGGGAGAACGACTCTGATTGGAAGGCCCGTCGGAACGTTCTCACGGAAAATTGCCGTCGTTTCTCATGCACAGCGAATGGAATAATCTCCTGACGATTTCTGATGGTTTATGTTACCGCCTTCTTCGTCTTTCCTCAACTTTCATTTCTCCTTTTTTCACCAAGTTTCTTGGTACTTCTCCGAAAAGTCGTCAGGATCCCAAGACTATTGTCTGATCTTCCATGTCAGCGTACTTGTTAGAAAAAAGAGGCGAATTTATGTTATTAAATCAGGTGAAAATGTGCTCTAAGGATAACATGTATAAAGATTTTTCGATGAACATTAGTTTGCGGCTTTTCAGAAAGTATGAAAAGATAGGAAACTGTTTCTAACATTATAAAAGTGGACAAGTTGTCTAGTTTTTCCCTGACTTAGCTTTTACTTTGGTTGCTTTTAAAATTTTTTCAAAAGAAAATTTCAAAAAAAAGCAGCTGAAGGAAAAAAATCCTGCCCATAATGCGTAAAGTTTACTGGACTTTTAACAAGGAAAGTTCATTTTTATCGATTTTAAGTTATTTTCGTCGACTTCGAGTCCTTACCTTCATAGCCCTGAGAAAATATTGAGAAACCTTATTCAAAATAGAATTCATTTCTTCGAAAATAACACATAACTAGCCGCAGAGCACACTTGTAGCCGCATTTCCGGCCATCTCGCTTTTTGGCAATTTTTGGAATCTATAATTTTTTTATTTTCCTTCTAAAAAGTGATTTGTATAGCAAGTTTGAGAAGCTCGACTGAATATTTATCTATGGGAATACCTCCAATTTGTGCGGGGGATATATATTTATTGACGCCATCGCCGTCTGTTATTGTTATTCTTCGCCTTATTGTTAGGCAACGCTTTTTTTTTGCCTTGCATCCTTTTTTAAGCTTCGTCGGGTCGGACTTATCATTTTTATCTTTTCGACGTTACAGTTTTCATGGACTTTTTGTCGATTTTTGAAAGTGAGCTCTTAAATTTTTCACTTCTGTTTTCAGCTTTTCCCACGCTTTTTCTCGTCATTTCCGCAGTTTTTCTCGTCCAAGTATCGTAATGATTACAGTAGCTTAAAACTTGAATCGAAATGAGAGTCGCCGGTGCCGACGTAGCCATGTCAAGAAGACTTTCGACGACGGAATCCCCCGGAAGGCGTTGCAACTCCATGGAGGAGGCCTCTTCGAGCAGCGTCTCGCCGTCGAGCAAGAGCTCCGGCTCGCCCGTCGACCAGAAGGCCAAGAAGACTCCGATCAGGCCGAAAGCCGCACGTCATGCAAGAAGAAAGGCTAACTCCGCCTTCTCTCAGTCTCGCAGCGGAGGCTACAAGGAGCTGGACGAGCCCCTGCGAGTCCCAAGCCCCAACCAGCTCAACAAAATGCTCCAAGGCGTCGAGTTGGGAGGTCCGAGATCTGGGATAAAGAAACTTTCTTTCCTGAATTAAACAAAGTCCGAAAAAAACTCATATGCGCTTCTTAGCTTGTTTAGAAGAAGCTAGGAGGTCTGAGAATGTAAAATTAGAAAAAAAAAGTTGAAATCTTGCTTGGAAATAAAGTTCAGTAAGAGTTCTAAACTCATTTCTAGCAAGACAAAAACGAGTAAAAAAAATAGGAAAATGATTTTTTGAGTCCTGATGCTGTAGAAGCACAAAAAAAGAGAAAAAATTTATTGAACTCGATGCTGTTTTCATAAAGTTAAAATTAAAGTGATTACTAGGGTTTTTTAAAAAAACCTTAAATCTGTTCAAAGTTTGGCTACGAAGAAAAAAATTTCTAGCGTTTCGGGTTTCTTTTTTTATACAAAACTGTCTTTTCGAATCATATTTGAAGGATCCTGTAAGTTTTTATAGTTAAAAAAAGAAAAAAATGGGATTTATAGAGCAAAAAAATCGAAATTCAAAAATAACAACTGTGACTTCAGAAAAAAAAGTTAAAAAGGGAACAGCAAGAAAAAAACCTATTCCCATGGTCTGGTGTTCAAATCCCTCCAAATACCTTACAACTATTGGTTGTCCAAGCTTAAAACGCTTTTTTTAGTGTACGGCGGACCTCAAGGAGCACAGCCACAAACCCCGCAGACGCCCCAGGCTCCTTTCACTCCAAATGGTCGGTTTTTTTTTGCCGATCTTTCATAAAAGAAAAGTTTCAGGATCGAGATTCTCTCAACCGACGCCTTCGCCTCACTACGGTAGCGTCGGCGCCCCTGCTCCGGACCTCCGATCTCCGACTTTGATGTCGCCGAATCAGCAGCCCATGCAGCCGAATCCCAACCTTCCCCGGGTCATTTCAACTGGTAATGCTTCGAAAACTTTTATTCGGGAAAAAAAATTGGGCGCGCCCTAGCGCAACAGGTTGTGTGCCTGTCTACGGTCCGCAGGGTCACAAGTTCGATCCCCGCCTCGACCCACCCAAGGGGTTTAAGAAATGTGGGTAGTGGGAAACCACGACTTCAAAATCCACAGCCGTTACACACAAAGACGGATATAGCTGATTCACGGCCAGCTTGGGACGCTAAGGGGGCTGTCTGCGCTCTCCACGAGCCATGCGCTGTCTCGTTCATTATCGTGTCAGGACCATTCTTTCGATGGCTCAAGCCAGCCGTGAATCAGCTGTATTTCACTCAAGCCAGTCCACTGATCATCACGGAAATCAGAATAGGACCTTAGCTAACCGACGCCGCTCAAGTGGTACAAAGGCGTAGGAAGAAGAAGAAGAATGCTCCGAAAAATTCCGCTCAAAAAATCTCCTTTTTCAGTTTTCAGGATATTTCGAGACTTATGCACTATGGGATTAAGCTAAACATTAAATTTTCTCTAAAAGTTTCATTTGACAAACTTAACATCATCATTAAAAGTCGTTCACAAATGATTTCATGACTTGTGCCTTCTATTTTTTCTCTGGAACAAAAAAAATTATCTTCAATCTTAACTTTTTGCAGGCGAACTGGTGCCAACGGCCATGAGAATCCCACCGCAGATGCCGCCACAAATGGCCCAGCAGATGCAGCAGCAGACCATTCCGATGACGATTCCTGGCCACTATTTCGCCCAGGAGCCGTCGAGCTTCCTCAATGGTTTGTTCATGATGAAGTTTTCATTAGAAAATTGTTTGAAGTTGAGGAAATTGTCGAAGAAACATGATTTTGAGCATATTTAGTGATTATTTCAAATAGATAAGATCACCAAAAGATCACTCGCGGTCGGTTTATTAAGTTTTCTAAAAACTAAAACTTTTTGTTTAAAATTCTGTTACCGGGGAAATTTCTGAGATCGAATAAGATGAGGTTTTGAGTCCAGTAAGTTTTGGATTATACTGAAAAGGCTCGAACTTTTTCGACTCTGAAGCAATAAATACATGCTTTTTAAAGAAAATACAACTTTTTAAGTTGGCAAAAAGATTTTATAATCACAAAAATGAATGAAAGATAAGCCTGATCGAGTTATGTGATGAGAAAAATGGACTTCCAGGTGCCCCTGGACTGTGTCTTCTCGGTTGCGTTTTCCACGTCTTCGACTCGGACCGACTCATTTCGGATAAACTCGACCTCCAGACCCTCATCTTTGCTGTCAAGGTGGCTAGGAATCATTCAATTCGAATCAAATCAAAATCGAAAATGTTTCATTTTATTTACACAAGAACTGAATTGAAGGGATAAAGTGTAGGAAAATGTAGATCATAGGAGATTGGGATGGGAGAAAGTTTGAAATTAAAACGGAAGATGATGATTTTGAGAATAACTTTTTTTGAAGTCTAGTGAAATTTTTTTTCGCATCAAGGAGTTCATTTTTTTAACTGAGTAGATAATTCTTATTTTTTTGATCTCGAAGAAAAAAATTCTTTGTACAGGAAGTATATATAAGAAAAATAAATTGTGGAACCAAACGAATTTTTTTGAAGTTTTTTTCGAAGAAATTTGCGTATCTTTTGGATTAATCTGGAAAAAATTGAAAACATTTTGTAACATTGAACAGCATGAACAAATTGGAGATTTTCTTGGATCGATTCAAAAATTTTTGAGAAAAATTTTTCAACTGTTTGTGTCCGAAAACGTATTTTTTATTAAGCGGCAAAAAAACTTTTTCTAGTTTTGTTCTGAAACCGCGAAGATAGAAAAATTTATTTTTTTTCTTTTTGAAAGGTTAATGTATTTACGGAAAACCTTAAAGCGAGAAATCATTTATTGAAACTTGGAAAGGTTTCCTGAACTCATACGAAAAATTACAGTTGTAAAAATGGAATTGACTGAAACGGACCTTTTTTTTGAAAAAACGAAATTTGAAGGTTCATGGCGGTGAGATCGAATTCGGGATGAAGACCTACACTCCGGAAAGAATACCTATGATTACCCACGTCATTGCGGATTCGATTCGACCCCCGCAAGCTAGACAGGTGAGAAATATGATGAGAAAATCAACTTTGCATGAGATAGGTAAAACCGTTTGCTTTCGACTTTTTGCTTTTGAATGATTTCCGATGTTTTCCTGCGCAAACCGTTTTGAGTCGCGCGCTGTTAAAAGGCCACAACCCGTAAAGACAACCTCTATGCGAGAAACCTGTAAAAACCCTCAATAAGCGTGCTTCTTTCACCTTCATTGACTCTCAACGGATGAATCTAATGCATTCTAATGTTCTAGCGGAAGTCCTTTCGAGTCGGGCGCAGTTTTTTAACCGCAAAAGCTGCATTTTCTATGCGAGAGACGGAAAAAACCCCTAAAATGAGCACCCAAAAATTGATAATTCAGAGAAAAAGTATCCTTGTCTGAGTTTTTGAGTTTTTACTTCTCTCACACTCTTTTAATTTTAACGGATGACTTTTATTTTTAACGAATACTCTCTAGCAAAAGTCGTTTTGATTCGGACGCGGTTTTAAAGCCGCCGCTATCTCTAGACCTATTTTCCGTGCGAGAAGCGTGTGAACACCCCAAAAATGAACACTTAAAAACTGATAACTCAGAGAAAAATGTATTTGATTTTTTGTTTCTCTCACCCTTAATCACTCTTACCAGATGACTCTATCACAATGCGCTCCAGAGGAAGTCGTTTCAAGTCGGGCGCAAAAAAAAGAAAAAAATTTATATTTTTAGGCCCTCGAGCACCGGAAACGAATCGTGACCATGCAATGGCTGGTCGACGTGCTTCAAAACAAAAAAATGGATGTTCCATGGAAGTTGGCTCATTTGCCGTCGATCTTCAGCGAAAATTATCGACCTCACTTTGGGAAGGTACTGAGGAATTGTTTGCTACGGTATCCATTTTTTTTTCCCAGTTGATCGCCTTGGCTGGCTTTGACGACACGGAAAGACCGGCGATTCAGTTCATGTTGGAGTCGCTTGGCGCCAAATGCACCCCTTTTCTGGCCCGATTCAACAATTTGGTCATCGCTAAAAGGTGCTTTTTTAAGTTTGAATGGTGAAAAATGGAAGAAATTCTTTTCCAGAACAAAAAGGAAAGTAATCTCCGGAAAATTCGTCTACGAAAAATTTAGATAACTTTTTTCTGACTCCTTCAAAGTTCTTGATTAAGCTTCAATTTTTTTTTCATAATTTCTGGCTTCTATGCGTCCTTTTCTCGCAGTCTGAAAGTCTCAGACTTATCCAATAACTTATTCATGCGTTGAATGGATCTTGAAAAATTTCAAATTTCGAAGTTATATAATGAATGGTCGCTTCAAAAATCGAATAGTATTGAGTTTTTTTCTGTACCGTTGAAAGAAGAAATGTGATTAGAACTTTAAATTTTAATTGAAAAAAATAATAGTTATTTTTTTATTATTATGAAGCGCGGTCGGCTCAGTTTACTGTCCAATTCATTCGTTTATCAATCTTTTTTTCTCCAGTCCTACCGGAGAAAAGGTCGAAAAGGCTCGCGAATGGGAGATTCCGGTGGTGAATTATCAATGGCTGGCGGATACCTATGTCAACGTGAGCCACATGGTTCAGGATCGGCCGGCGATCGATAATATCAGATATCAGGTACATCGAAAAGAGAAACTCCGTGAAAATGAAAAAGGATTGCAGATTGGCCAGCCATCTTGTGGGGTTGTCCAGTCGCCGATGGTCATGGAGACCATTTCCAACGAGATGAAGGCTCTTTTGAGTGAGTTTTTTGGAGGGAAATATGTCTTTAGGAGAGAGCCAGTTTTCTGAGCTTCCATGAGAAGTTTTTGAAACGATCAAAAATTTCTCCATTTTGAATTCCAATCCTTTCAGTCCCCTGGAAGCACCCGATCATGCTGACCCAGGAGATCGTGTACCGCGGCAAAGAGAACAGAATGCGGCTGTCGGCCGACGAGTCGCAGTTCCCGAATATCCGCCTCAAAGCCCAGGGTCCGCCCCCGACCGCCGACGAGATGGCCGAGCTGGAGAAGAAGCAGGAGCCCGACTCTGACAAGCCCAAGATCGTCGTCGCCTTCGGAGGCTTCGACGAGGAGAATTTGGAGGTCTTCGATAAGGTATGTGTAGAGTTTTTGAAAAACTGAGACTATCCCCTTTAAAATAGTTCGAGAATTTTTGAAAACCCAAAAAATAAGAAAAACCAGCTCTTTTAGTTTTGTAGTTTTTTTGGATGACCCAATTATTGATTTTTAAAAATTTCTCTTTTCTGGAATTTAGCACAGTACGGTAAAAAGAAATGAAAAAGAAAACTTTTTCTCAATTTTTTTGAAGTAGCTTTTTTTGATTTAACAATGATGAAGCCTAGAGCACTTATTCAGAAGAAAAAGAACATTTTTTTCGCGTTTTTTTGGACCATTAGTGGCCACTCAAGTTGATAAAATTCCTTTTTTATAAAGAACTCTAGGTTCTGTTGCTCAGTTTGTTCAAGGTTCAGTTGAAGTTTATCATTTCCTAGGATTTCTGTCAAAATTATAGATCATAAAATTTGTTTTCAAACACTTTTCTATCATAAAAATCTCAAAACACTCGCTTTGATCGCTTAAAAAAAGAAAAAAACTTTTTCGAGTCCAGAAGATGACTTGACTTGAACTTAGACAACTAGAAAGACCTCGATTGAAAGGAAATTTGGTTGAGACAGACTTTTCTAAAAGGAACCTTTTCAGAAAGTCCGATACCTTGGAGGAAAAACGACGGAAAACCTCGCGGAATGCACCCATCTGGTGATGGTGAGCGGTCGCCGGTCGATCCGGCTCATGGAAGGCATTTTGATGGGAAAGAACATCGTCTCGGCTGACTGGATCATCCACAGCTTCGGCTACAATCAGTGGATGGGTCGGTTTTTCAGAAATTTTGGAAAACTAGACATGCAACCTTTGCGTAAACGTAAACGAGTATTCCCGAAAAATTGAAAAAACTGCGTTGTGTCAAAATAATATCTTTTTTTAGGAGATTTTGTCTTCTGTGGAGTAGCATAAACTAGGAAAAATTTAAGCAGTTAGTATTTTTTTAAAGGTTTCGACCACCTTTCTTGTCCAAACCAGAAACATGTGAAATCATATAAGGAATGGTAAATTTTCCTCAAAAACTCTTTTGAAGGTCCTTGAAAACAGTGATGAGCTTGTAAATTTTTTTAAGAAAAAAATAATCAGTTTTTTTAAACTTGCTTATATTTTAGTGAATGAGCCTCTTTTGGTGAAATTTTTGCAAACTTGAACGCTTATAAATTACTCAAAGTTTCTTCAGACTCTTATTGAGCACTGAATTATAATAAGCATGAGAAACTTTTTCTAGTATACCTGATATCATTCAAAAATCCCAGTCGATAAAGATAAAAACTGTTATTTTAACATTTCCAGACACTTTCGACTATTTCCTGCGCGACGAGGATGTCGAAAGGCACTTGGGCTACTCCTGCAAACGGAGTATCATTCGGGCCAGGCATCATCAAGTTTTCGAGGTTTTCCAGAGAGTTCGCTGATTTTCAAGAAGTGTATTATTTCAGGACGTGGTGTTCCACGTGACGGTTTCCGTGGAGCCGAGTCGCGACACAATTTGTCACTTGATTCGGCTCGGCGGCGGGAAAATCGACGAGAATCGCCCTTCGCCGGCTCATATCGGTAAGTTTTTGTAGATCTTTAGAAGAACTGCTGTATTATCGGACTGTCAGAACAAAAACATTTAAAGATATGATCAAAAACGGAAAGTGAGATTACACTGGAATGGTCATATGATGCCCAATGTCTTAGGAACTCCAGAGTGGTCCCTATAGGGGCAGCTCTAGGAGCTCTTGGTGGGTCTCTTCAGGGAAAACTTTACCAACCTCTACAGAGAGCATTAAAGTTCGCAAAAATGATCCCTATAGGGAAAACGTTATTCAATAATTGTTATGGACTCTAAGCGAAGAAGCATTTCCATGCGAAAAACTGAATAAATAAGCGTTTTTTTATAAGAAGTGGAAAGACCCACATAGGTCCACTTGAGCTTTAGGGGCTAAGGGGTCAGACGCCAAACCCCTATAGGGGCCACTTTTTCGTTCCCTAGGGGGCTCTTTTTTCCCCTAATCCCTATAGGGGTCACTCTATAATTCCCAAGTCTCACTTTCGCTATGTTTTACTTCCGCGGTATACCTTCTCATTTCTTTAATCTATAATTTTCAAAAAAATCAAAATTTTTTTCAAAGTGAAATTTGACTATCTTCAGAAAAGAGTCTAAAGATTCTCATTTACAAGAGTTTTTCCAGTTCGATGCGTTCAAACGGACTCGCCGTACATCGTCATCAGCTGTGACGTCGACGTTAAAGGCCTCCAATACTTGACCGATTGCAATTTTCGTGAGTTTCCATTTTTTTTTTACAATAAACAGTTGGCTTAGTAACTTTTAAAAAGTGAGAAGAGTGAACAAACGGAGGTTTTAGTAAGATTCGAAGATAAAATGTAATCTTAAAATGTTTTCATCTCGGCTTGAAACGGCGGGGTGCGATATTAACTATGCGCAAAGCGGTCGCGACGCGTTTTGGCGCCAATTTAAAACTTTCCGTATACTTCGGGGGTTTTTTATGTAATAGGTTATTCAAATTGAGTTTATCTTAAAAAAATAGGGGCTTTGAAAAGTTTATCGAATGAAGGAAGGTAATTTTCTAACTAAGAAGTTCGCTGGTGCGATACATTTCAAATTGCCGCCAAAAACGCGTCGCGATCGCTTTGCAAGCCTATTGAAAATGCAACTTTCAAACTGGGGACTATAAATTTGTAGAATAAAGTGCTAAATGATCAGGTTTAATTTCTCCATCACCCAAGTCTTTTTTAATTTTTCACTTGTCGCGAACAGTTTTTTTTTTTTTGAAAGAAATTTTATTCTCGAACATTGATAACGCTGGATGTTTCTGCGCATTTCTAGTGACCACTTTGAGTAGCGTCACAACTCTTGAGTGCCTGGAACTTTCCAGAAAAGTTCCGCGTTCCAATGTCCAAGTTATTACCATTATCATTACAGTGACATTAAAAACCCAAAATTTCAGCAATCTACAACGTCGACCTGGTGCTGATGGCCGTCATGCGGCAGCAACTCGAGGCTCACCCCGCCTACCGGGTCCATCAACCGGGCACCAACATGCCGCCGCGCCCGATCGGCCCGCCCCTGGTCCCGATGGGCCCCCGGCCGCCTTCGGGCATCCTGGAATGCTCTACAGAGCCGCCCCATTGTCCTCCGGACCTCCCGGCCAGATCCTCCGTCATGCTCCTTGAATCTTTCGTATTGATCTTTTTTGAGATGATTGCCTTTTTTTGATCTTTGAAGCATGTTTTTGTGAGGATAGAAAGAGCTGTCTAGACTGTCTAGATTTTTCAAAAAAAAAATTTTCCAGAGCCTCCGATAGCGTCTAACTTTTCAGGAATTTAGGATCTCTTATCGATTTTTGAGCAAGTTGAGACGATAAAAAAAATTTTTTAATCAGTTTTAGTCGTTTCCTTTTTATTTTTAACATTTTTATCTCCATCTCGAATTTTCGAATTTGTATAGATTTTTAAAATCAGAATCAGAAAAATGACTTTTTCCGAAATTTTTTTTCGCTTGACGAAATGAAGTTTGAAAAAAACCATCAAGTGCGCTCCACGGAACTTCTGACGTCATTTGAGAACATCTCTGAATGTCTGTACCCTCTCTCCCTCTCAATATACGCCAGAGCGCATTTTCAAAGATTAAAACAGCCATCTAAGGCATTTCGTTTCATTTTCACGATTTCCAGCTTTCAAATTTGACACGAACCCCCGTTACTCGAAAAAAAAGCGCCTTAAAATTGATTTTTTTTTTAACTTTCATATTCTCTCCACCTTTTCAATTTCCACTTCTTCGTACTCCGAAAAATCCTAATAATTTCTCCAAATCTCACTGAATTGTGTAAATTCCCATGTTTCCAATCTCGTTTTTTCTTGCTTCTGACGATTTTCTTGTGCAATAATTTAAATAATTATAATCCTTTTCCCTCTTTTCACAATAATTTCTCGGGTACCTAAAATCGATTGTAATAATCTTTAATCATGTATACTTTTGAATACCTTCTTGTAATAAAATAAATTTTTTTTTGATTTTTATTTTTGCGTGAAATTTTCTATTTTTCGGTTTTCCTAGCCTTTTTTTTTACATGTATTATGGAGGAAATTTCCTTCAAAAAGACATTTTTTGGAACTTTTGACCTTTTTTTGAGGGATTGAAAAACTCGTTACGTACAATTTTTCGTCACGATTTTAAATTTTTCTGGTCGCAGTGGGAACGGCTTTCAACGCGTCGCGGCTGCTTTGATCTTGCGCCCGACCTTAAATGGGATCCGCGAAGACTTGATGAAGAACTTATAACATTAAAGCAAGTAGCTGGGCGAAGGAAGTGAACTACACTTAAAACGCAACGCAACCGCGACGCCGTAAGCCATTTCAAATGCGACCAGATAAATTCAAGCGGTAGCAAAGGAAGCTTGAATCAAGAGAAAACTGGTACCTTCTTGGATAAAAAATTATCAATTTTCCAAATTTCTGGGAGTTTCTTTAGTCCAGGCCGAGCTGAAGAGTTTTTTCGGAGTTGCTTCTGCCTTCTGGACCCATTTGGAATGGGTCAAACCGTCGCGGTCGCGCCGAAAAGTCATCACAGCAATTTTAGCCATTCCAAATGCGACCAGAATGATTCAAGTGATATGGACTCTGCAACTTTGGTTCGAAAATGATTAAATTTTCGAATATTCTTGACTCCGGTAGTCCAAATCGAGTTGAAAAGTTTTTTCGAAGTTGCTTCTGCCTTCTGGGCGCATTTGGAATAGGTCAAAGGTTGCGCCTAAAAGTCATCGCAGCAGTTTTAGCCATTCCAAACGCGACCAGAAGGCTTCAAGTGATGTGGTCTCATAGTTTCACTGAGAAGGGATGTTTTTTTCTATCAATCGGTTGAATTTTTGATGAAATTTGACGGAAGGGTACTTGTAAGCCTCTCACTCCGGAGCATTAAAAAAATTTCTAAAATAGATTTTTTTAAAGTTATGCAGTTTCAAAAACTTCGAAAAGGGGTTTTGCCGTTATTTGTGGAAATAGCGGCTTTATAAGGATCACAAATCGAAAAAAAAAGAGAAATTTTCTTCTCATTTGGAAATCAAAAGGTCCTAAAGTTAACTCTAAAAAGATCATCAAAAAAGTGAGAGAAAAAATACAAAAATCGTTCATTTCCTTTATTTCTTCACAGACTCTTGGGTTCTGGAAGTTTTGCGGGCAGAAACAGATTGAATTCCAAGGGAAGTAGGGCTTTCGTCGGTAGGAAGGTCATGTCGAATCGACTCGGCGTTGGCGACGGCGCCCGGGGCGATTCGAGATTTTCCACGACGGATATGTAGGATGGAGTGATGTCCCTAGTTGGTTGATAATTTCAGAAAGAGGGGAGGAATTACCTGATAGTAGTGTCGGATCTCTGAATTCCAACCCGGCGAGACGAAGTTTCCGACGGTTTTTTGGCAAGTGGGGGCGGCCGCGGGGGATTCTGAGAAAAATTAAAGTTCTATAATGACTTTTCAAGACAGGATTTTGAGACACATGATCAATGATACATGATATTTTTAGATAATAAATGTTTTCTACGCTTTTTTTCTCCAATCGATTTTTTTTTAACTGTTTTTCGTTTTTCGCGGCTTGAAAACTGCGGATTTTCTCTGCATCCTCCTAGTATCTTGGCGACCACTCTCGTGTTTACGTGCTCTTTTCACGTTTCTCTAACCTCGCCGGTGAGGGAACAGAGAGACGCAGACACCCGAAAAGTGTCAAGTCGCGGCGAACGGAGTATCTTCTTCAGATCAATTTTTATCCGAAAAAAGGAAATTTCTGTGAAATTCCGGGTACACCGTTCAATACGCAATGGTAAGCTTTATATGAAGAAAATGTACTTGGGAACGCCAGAGGGATCCCTAGAGTGGCAACCTTATTTGAGTTTTCCACTAGTGACCACTTTATCTTCATATACAGTGGCACTAGAGCTTCCTTAAGTGGTCACTCTAGGGAGCGAGCTAGTCGTTTATTGTTTATTCGTTCATTTGCGCCTTTTCAACTTTATAACCAAAACAAAAATTTAAAGAACCCTTTAGAGACCGCTTAAGCTTTAGGAGACCTTCAGACCCTATAGGGATCCCCTAAATTTTAGCCGTCCAGGGGCACTATTTTCTTCCTATAGGCGCTTTTTTCCCCTAATCTCTCTAGGGATCTTTCTGTCGTCTTTAAGTGTCTCAAACCTCTTTTTTTTTACCAAGTCCTGAAACTATTAGA
Organism: Caenorhabditis auriculariae; assembly: GCA_904845305.1. Taxonomy (NCBI): domain Eukaryota; kingdom Metazoa; phylum Nematoda; class Chromadorea; order Rhabditida; family Rhabditidae; genus Caenorhabditis; species Caenorhabditis auriculariae. The sequence goes on along the minus strand of CAJGYM010000233.1, from coordinate 30,282 downwards.
GAAACAGTGTGTTGATGGTAGAGGTTTAGTCGCCTATAAAGTCACCTACACAGTCAGCTATACAGCTATCCCAAGTTAGAAGCAAATAGAGAACATTCTTTGAAACTCACTTGTTGAAGATTCGTCTGGAACTGCTTCACCATCTCGTCCACGATCTCGTCGGTTAGATCCGTATATTTCATTGTATGAAGTAAAATGGGAATGAATGAGTTCCAAGAGGTTTTTACGCCTTTTTGATTCAAAACGTGGAAAGTTTTGTCAAAGTTCACTTCAAAAAGATTTTCGGCATGATAAGAAATTTTTTTTCAGAGACTTGATAGAGGACAGCTTTGAAGTTGTCGAATTTCGACAAATTTTAGTAAAATTAAAAAAAGAAGTTAAGATCCTGGTACGAAAGCGACATAGTATGTAAATGAAAAAGGGTAGTATTTTTTTCTTTGTAAGAACTGTTTTAAAAAAATATCCGATATCATCGTGAAACTTTATTCCATCAACTTTATTAATTTTTAATACTCTTTGGGTTACGGTAGCCAGCAGAGTCGTAAACACCGCGACGCACGCTGTGGAAAATGCCATTTTTACAGTCAAATTTTTTTCAAAGTTGTTGTGTTTTTTTGTAGTATTTTTCAGTTTTTATAACTATTTTTGTGTCGAAATTTGCTATTTAAAAGAATGAGACCATTCTGTTTGTGAATAAAATGTTTTAACACCTGTCCCTGAGAATTATTTTTTGGTCATTGTGTAAACAATTTGGATAGGACGATTCCATTTTATTGTGCTGTTTTTGTCAAATTTGATTTTGCATACGTTTTGAGATTTTTTCTACCTTTGCGTTTTAGGAATGTTTTTATTTTTATTTTTGATACCCTAAAAATTTGTATTTACTCACGAAATGTGTCATTTTTTCAGTTCTTGATCGATTTTCTGGAATGTTTTTGTTATTGAGCCTTGGCGCTAGTTTTCCGTTCACTTTTTGTTCAACAGACCTTGGTTCGATCGATTTTTCACTCGGATTTCTTTATTTTTCGATCTCTTTATAACTTTTTGGTTCATTTTCTGACTCATAGGTGCTTTTGAGATCAATGTCCGAAGTTTTCGAAGCCAAAAACAGAACGAGAAGTTTTCGAATGTTCGTAGATTTCTACAGAGACAAACTAGTTTTTTTTTTTTCGGCGTCACTTTTTAGTTCTTTTAATTCGATGGGAGAATTGTGTTGTTTTCTTGTTTGTGAGAAAAATTTTTTGGTTCAAGGTTTTGTTTATTTGTTTTTTAGTGATATTTAGAGGTTTGAAATGGGATAAAGTCCTTTTTAAGACTATGAAGAGTTTTTGTTTCTTTAAATGGTCCAAATATGGGGTAAAAAATTTCTTGTGAAGTTCATTTTTTCCAGATTTATTTAACTCTTCCTAGTTTTTAAGTATTTTAAAAACTTTTTATTTTTTTATTTCTTTTTCAAAGAGGCGCTGAATGGGACTGAAAACGGAATTGGTTGTTTTTGTTGGTTTTTGATTGCCTCAGGGCCTTTTTCATCGTCCCTGTTGATCTGTTTGTGTTACCAGAACCATTCATTGAGAAAGAGGTCTTTCTCCGGCTATTATTGTATTTATTTTGATGTTTCTGTAGTATTTTTGTATTCAAACATCTTTATGGCCTTTTACCTATAAAATATCATTTTTTTGAATTTTTTTATTGAACTATATTGCTTTCTAATGCTGTCCAATTTTTATTTTGGGTCGTTCTTGCTTCAAAGTTTTGAATGATGTATAAATTAGCCTCAGATAATTTGTAGAAACCTCTTTTTTTCTCTTTTTCTTTCAACAGAAGTTCAACTTTGAGGCTAAGGAAATTTATATAAAAATTCAATTTTTTTCAGTCTTTTTGTTTATTTGATATTTTTGGATGACTTGAAATTGACCGCTCAAAATCTTCTCAAAGAAAAAAAGAGATGGTTAAACAAATAGAGATTTTTTTGAACTTTAAAAAGAATTTTTTTGGTCGAATTTTGTTAAAGAAAAAAACATGATTTTTGAAATACTTTTTCTTCTGTTATAGTCGATGTGCCACAAGTTGAAATTTCATGGAACAACACTCCGCTGTTTCGATTTTTGTGCGGTAGCGCGCATCTTGCGAATTTGCCAACTTCGGCCACGCTAATTTTTTTTTGGTTTTCATTCTAATTTCGATCGTTTTTTTATTGTTTTATTTCTTTAAAATGTAATATTATCGTTGAAAAAGGTTTGCGTTGTACAAATGTAAAAAGAAAAAAACACAGTAAATTTCATGATGTTTCTCGAAAAAAAGTTTGAAAAAAACTTCATGTATTCTTCAATCGCTTTGATATTGTTTTTCTCGTTTCTCAAATAGTTTTCAAAGGCTTACCAAAAGTATTTGACGGTGAAACAGGCCGTAAACGCCACAAAATTCTACAATAGTTTCTGTGTTTTTTTAAAGCCATGTTTTAATGTTTTCATCGTTTTTTTTTTCTGTTTGCAGTCGTTAATTGTTTTTTTCAGAAAGTGAGCGCCTTATAAAATGAAGATGCGTACTTCCATGAGCACATGCACCATTATTTGAAGAAAGGTTTTCGTTCCTTTTTTTTTAAATGGAGCTTTAGATAAATCGTATTGCTGAACTTTACGTCAGAAATGTGAACAGGGAGCAATTGGAACAGTGGAAACGATGTGCTGAACGAAATGTCCAGCAAACTAATAATTTTTTTCCTTTGAACTTATGTATCTGTTTTTTTAAAAATAAAAAAATTCGTCAATGTAGAAACATTCAATTTTTTTAAAAATCATTCACTGTGTATTTTATTTCTGATTGGGATATTTTTTTACATGATTTGAAATGAAAAAAATGTCGATAAAGGCTCAATGAAGGTAAAATAACGGAATATATTGAACAAAAACCAAAGACCATCTCATGAAAAAAACTTTCAAATATTATAAACGCATTTTTTTCGCTTAAAATTCGCAAATTACTCTACTTTATTTTTTTATCAATGAAACAGTCTATCCACTAGAAAAAGATAATTATGAGTTTGGCACGAAGAAAAACTATTAAAAACATGATTAAAAATAATGAAAAATTTCGAATAAAAAAATGGAAAGCGCGACCGAAATTCGCAAAAGGCAAGGCGCTTTCACGGCCACGGCCACCCAACGGAGTGTCGTTCCATGAAATTTCAAGTCGTGGCACATCGACTATATTTTTTTCATTAATAAAGGTTCAAGATATAAACAGAATATCAGACCTTGTTCATCAGGTGGTTTTGAATTTTCCCGAATGTTTCCAAATGTTTATATGAGTCAGAATTTGAAAGAAAAAAGGGAAAATTTGATTCCCATGACGTTTTTTTCTCAACGGTTTTTTTACTTGCCGATTCATTTTTTTAACTGTTTTCGAGGTCTCAAAAAAACTTATAAAATATTCTAATTTTTTTCTTTGCTTTTTTTCTATGTTTTCTATTGTGCTAAATTTTTTTTCTAATGCCGTTTATTCCTAATTTGAAGTCAGTTTGCATCAAAATTTACAAATTTTTTTAAACAATTAGTCAGGAAATAAAAAAATATTTTGGATAGAAATATGATTTTCAGCGGCTTTTATTTTATTTCCGCTTTATTTTCCAGCAATTTTAGAGCTTTAGCCTCGATTTTTCAAACTAATTAATTACGCTACTTTTCTCGAAATTGATAGTATGAGTCATTGAAGTTGATTCCTTTCCGGTGTTTTATTTTAATTAAATGGTAAAAAAAAATCAAGTTCTTCCCAAAAATAAACATCGAAAATTTTTTAAGATGCCTGTGAGTCAGATAAAAATGACAAAATTTTATTTTTTTTTTTTCGGTTTTTTTCAATCGTTTCTCCTTTTTTTATCAATTCAACGTGCTTATCTGTTGAAAAATTCATAAATTTGCAGCGGAATGGCCGAAATTCGGAAAGGGGAAGAGTCCATGCCGGAAGAAGAGACGCAGACGGACACGGATGAAGTGACGTCAGAATTGTCTCAAGAATGGAGACTTCCGATTGAAGTCGTCGTGCATACTGATGGTTTTTTTTGGTTTTATTTTAAAGTCGTGGTCGCATTTGGAATGGCTCGACGCGTTGAGGCTCGCTATAATTTTTCAAAAAATCATTGAGCGGAACTCGTTTGGGGTCAGGCTCTCTTTTTTCGCGACCGTAACAGGTCGAGCCATTCTACATACGGCCAGAGGGTTTCAAGTCACAGTATTATATACTTGTTCTTATGATATTTCAATCTCACCGTCTTGAAAAGAAGTGGACGCGTTTGGAATAGCTTAACGCGTCGCGGTCGCGTTGCGGCTTTGTTTAAAGGTGTCTGAGGCCTTTTCGCGCAAGTCGGTTTCAGTCGGGCTCATTTTTTTCAGAAGTAGTCGAGCCGCGGACGCGTGGCAGCTTACTTTGTTGATCTCTGATGCCTTCTTGCGCAAGTCGGTTGAAGTTTTGTTTATTTTTTTAAAGCAGTCGAACCGTTCCAAATGCGACCTTTTTTGTTAGGATCACCTGGGAGCATTTTAAAAAATAATTTTCTTCAGAAAAAGTTCCATCCAATGAAGTTTCTGAACGAGAAGATCTGCAGTTTCCATTGGTTCATGGACAGAAGGGACAAAAGAACTGTCAGTTTTTTTTGTTGGTTTTTTTTAGGATATCTAAGCAATTTTCTATGAGTAATGGTGAGTTTGGTGGACTTTTTTCACTTTTTTGAAATTGCTAATAAAATTTCTGTTGGTTTTAATGATTTTTGTGGACTTTTTGGGAATCGAAATTGAAACAATCGCTCTTAGAGCGAAGTGGACTACTGACCGTTTTTCTAATTTCTACAGGCCTTTCTCCTTCACCTGGCATTTATTATATCCTACTTTTTTTCAGCTCTCTTGCGCTAGTTTCACTGGAACTCTTCATTTTAGAGATTTTTTTCTCTCAAAAATTTTTTAGATTTCTAAACTTTAAGATCGTCGTTATTCATTATCATCACCTTTAATCACCTTCCTTAACCAGAAGAGTCTCAGGAAATTCCTCTCTAGAAGCTATTATCAGAGTTTTTTGAATTTCAAGCAGTTTAAGGTCAACATAATAATAATCTGCTTCATTCTGAAGCTTTCTGTGCATTTTCAGTACATCCGCTGTTATTTCCCTTGGCTATTTTCGGCGTTTCTGTCTATTGTCCCTCAGATTTTTGAACTTTTTTCGAAAACAGTTTTATCAGAAATCTTTTTCTTCTGGCCCTGTATCAATAGATTTTCAAGGTTTGAGCTCTTCTCAAGCTTTTTACACATAGATTGCGAATTTCGACGTTTTCCAGGTCACAATCCTGCATCAGTGTCCCACTGATAAATTTTACGTTCTGAAGCTTTAACTTGATTCTGAAGGCATTTTTTTCAGAAGCTAATTAATTACAGTTTTACGACTACTGAGGTATTGAAGGTCTTCTGGATCTTTACCGTCCAGTTTTTTTTTCAAGGCTCATTATTCTTGCCATTTTATCAAAATACTCTAGTCGTTACTCGTTTTTGCAAATATTTTCAAGCTCTGAGCTTTTTTTTACACAGATTTGAAGTTTAGAGGTTTTTCACGTCATATTTTTGCGTTTGGATCATTCTGATAAGGGCCTTTATTCTGGAACTAGATTCGGAGGAAATCAGGAAATTTTCGAAGGCTCCTTTAGCCTACCCAGTTTCATTAAAAATTTTTTTTTGGCATTTTTTTCAAGGATTTTCCTTTGAAGCCAAGTTTTTGTATTTTGAGGATATCCGGCGTAATTTCTCTTTTTCTATTTTTCTTCTTTCTATTCTAATTGTTTTCAAACTTCTTTACATAGATTTGAAGTTTTGTTGAGGTCATAATCTTGCGTCATTATCGCCCCGGATAAGCTCTTTTATTCTGGAGCTCGGCCAGGATCCTCAGGAGATCGAGCTCCTGTGTCGTGACGTCTCCCCTCTCCTCACATCGTGCCTGCCTTCGTCATTGATTCAGGCGCCCCCAAGGCCCGCCTCCGAATTTCCGCTTTCTTTTTCGCGGCTCTTCTGAAGTCCTGTTCGTTTCCAGAGTGCATTTCCGCTCCGTTGAACTCGTCTCTTCGTTTTTTATTTCGTTTTGAAGTACTTTTTGGTTCTTTTGGTTTCGTAGAGGTTTAGGTACCTTTAAAGATACATTTGTCGAAAAAATTTGGATTAATTTTGTCTCGGATGTGCTTTTTTCTATATCAAAGTTCACTTCTCTTTCAATTTTTTGATTTTAAAATGTTTATATCTATTTTCTATATTACTAGAACGGTTCTGCTTTGTTAATTATGAATTTTGAAGCTTTTTTTATCGGATTTTTTTTCTAATTTTTCATTTTTTTTCGATGTCTTTTTAATTTGGTATGAATATCAAGCTCAAAAATTTCAAAAAAATAAAATTTTTTTCAAATTTGAATTTTTTTCGGCTCATTTTTACTCAATTTCCGCCATTTTTCGAAGCAGTTTTTGAGTTGAACTTTTTTTATGAGGATACTAAATGAAATTTTATTCAACGATGCTTTTTTTGAAAGCAAAAAAAGTCCTGTTTTTCAATAAAATATCGAGAAAAATTGGAAAAATTTTTTTGAAAACAAACCATCAAAATTTATCAATTTCAGTGGTCTGATGCTTCATTTCTATCGTGAAATCCGTTGTTTTTTAGAATTTACTAGGTTAGTAATGGTCTGGTTTTCAAAATTTATAACTTCATTCTCAAATTTTTTCAGTATTTCGAAAAGAAAATTTTGGAAATGTTCAATTTTAAATATTGATTTTTATTGTTGAATTTCACTTTCTAACTGGAAAATTTCAAAAAAATTGTTTCGGAAGTTTTTCAAGAGCTCTCCATGGCTTCTCCAACTTTTTTTTGTGTAATTAGTTTCGTTTCGGCCTACTGATGAGGTCCCTTGTTTTTTCAAGGAGCTCATCAAGGGAATGGATAATTAAGCCTGCACATCTAACTTCTAATCCAGGAAATTTTTTCCCGTTCAAGAAGCCCATAATTATCTTCATGCCCTCATTAGGAGCCAAAAACGCCTCAAGGAGCTGGAATAAGCGTGGAAGGGAATGGGTTTTGTAAGCCTGCACATCTAACTTATATTTCAGATTTTTCATCTCTCGTAGATTTATTGTACAGATAGATTTCCTATTCCTTGAATTCTTTCCAAGGTACTCAAAAAACGCCTTACGGAGCTGTAGGGAATGGATATATTGTAAACCTGCACATCTAACTATTTTTGGAGTACCTTCTCTGAAGACTGAATAAAGTTTCAAAGTTTCAAAGTACATCTAACTATTAACCCAGGATTATTTATTTTTTCTTGGATTCTTGTGCAGTAAACTCGGAGGGTGCCCAAAAAATGTTTCAAGGAGTTGATGGGAATGGATTAGAACGCCTGCACATCTAACGTTCAAACTCAGTATTTTCCGTCAATTTTAGGGAATGGACTTTGTAAAGCTGCACATCTAAAGGTCAACTTCAGAATTTTCTTTTTCTCCGTGGATCTTTGTCTAGTTGACTCTAAGGAAGCACAAAAAACATCTCAAGTATCCGAAATGAACGCTGAAGAAGGCTTGAAACTCGTCGCGTTGGTTTTTTTTTTCTGCCTTTGCCATGGCTTTCCTTTCCAAATGTCCGTTCGCATCGCGCGATTTTCTTTCCTTTTCCAACGGCTTTTTGGACTTGTCTGCTTTTCGCCACCGACACTACTCTATACTGCGTCAATTTTTGGATTATCCTTGGCTTTTTCCTCCTTATTTCTGTATATTTTTGAGGTTTTTGGTGCCAGGAATAGCTTTTTTTGGGCATTTCGTCATGATAATCTTGAGTTTGACGTGTTTTTTATGGTATTAATCCTGGAAACCTGGAAGATCTTGCGAAAAAAATATGATTATCATGGTTTTTAGTACGAAAAATAGCTTTTTTTGGGCATTTTGTCAAGATAATTTTACGTTTTGCGTCTTTTTTTGATTGGAAAATCGATAAATTCAAAAAAAAAACTTTTGAATTTTTTTTGGAGATGTAGTAGGGTATCTTTTCTATGTGAAATTTGGTTTTTTTCGCTTTTTTTTAGGAAAATGAAATTAAAAAAATAATTTTAGAGTTCATACAGAAAAATGAATAAAATTTTAGAAAAAAAGAAATTTTCCTCAAAATGGCGAGAAAAAAATTTAGGAATTTTCGCCGAATTTCGAAAAATTTTTTTGAGGATTTTGACCGAAAATTTCAGAAAAACATCAAAAAAATTTTTATGGTTCCCAGATTTTTTTCTCATAAAACACGCGTCATAAAATTTGACGTTTTTTTCTCACTTATTGAACATTTTTGCTGAAAATTTTCATTTTTTCCAATATTTTCAGGCCTTTTTTGCTTTTGAAAACCTTCAGGAAACATTAGAAATTTCACACGCAAAAAAATAGAGTATATTGGAAATAGGAGGCCCGCAATTCGACTCTTTCTCGCCCCGAAATTCCCTCAATTTCCGGGATCCATCGTCAACAGCAATTATATCATGTGTAGAAAAAATCGTGGCATTTTGTGGATTTTTCACTTTTTTGCCATGTTTTCGAATTTTGGAGAATTTGAGTAATTTCTGAAAAAGAAAAGAAGGAAAAGTAGGTGATTTTTGAATAGAAATTCATCCTTTTTCGAGCTTCGAATCATGAAAAAACCTTTTTTTTCGAATAAAAAGACCGAAATTTCCGTTTTCTCTACTTTTTTGAGTACGATTCGGGAACAAACGGTTATTTTTTTTCAACTGAAATAATCGCACTTTAAAAACGTCCACACTAGCAGAAATTCAAATATTTTCATGTGAAAAGAGAACTGTTCGCATTTTCAAAGACGTAGGCAGAAATATTTTACTTAAGGGAGAAATTGAAAAGAATCAGTTGATTTTTCATCAAAAAATGGCTCTGGAGATGATTGAAGAAATAGTGTGCCAAAAGAGGAGGTTTTACAGAGAAAACTGGTTTTTAATGGAATATTTCATAACATTTTTTGCAATTACTCGTGGCCACTCAAAAAAAATTTTTTCAAGTGTTTTTGGCGTCCTTTTTTCAATTTCCCATTTTTCCCATTCCATTTTTATGCGCTTTTTTATGTCTCTTTTTGTTCTTTTTTCAATTTTTTTTTTCGTTTCAATTACAGTTGTACAAAGGAATTCCAGAGTGGTCCCTATGGGGGCAAGCTTGAAAACCCTTAGAAGGTCCCTTCGGGGGACCACATTACCAACCCCTTAGGGATTACTATAAGAAAGTGGCCTCTATAAGGGGCCTGCTAATCGATAATTTTTCATGTACTCTATGCGAAAAAATTGAATAAATAAGCGTTTTTTAAATAAACTTTAAAGACCCCTATAGGGACCACTTAAGCTTCAGAGGCTAAGCGGTGAGACCCTAAACCTCCATAGGGACCACTTTGATTTTTCCCCTATAGGATGGGGATGTTTTTTCCCCCTTACCTCTATAGGGACCCCTCTTGAACTCGCAAGTAGCCAATTTTCTCATCTCCAAATTGCGGCCACTTTCTTCCCCCCCAAATTTTTTGCAACCCAATCATTCCTCCTTTTGATTTTGGCGACGGAAAGTGTGTGTCCCCGTTTTTTTTCCTCCCGATTTTCCGTCCTCTCTTGAACGCATTTCGACAAATCTCCTGACCTTTACCGTTGTTTTCGTGTTTATTTTGGATTTTTCCGAGATTTTCCTTGTTTTTATAAAAGTTTCTGTTTTATATTGTAGGATCCTATAGGAAAAAAAATTAGTGAGCTTGAGAATTCTGCAATTTTTCGAAATTTTTATGTTTATTTTTTTGATATTTTTTTGGAAAGATGACTTGAGAAAAATATTTGAACTTTTTTTCAATTTTTAAAGGCGCAGGGAACACCTTGTTAAAAGGTCCCGGCACGATATGTGTTATTTAGACGATATAATCACATTAAAATGCTTACTGAGCTCATAAAGCTGTTGTGAATGAACTTTGAAGACTAATTATTTTAAAGGCGCATAGATAGAGCTTAAAAAAAAATCCAGCCGCGATCTAATATTCCGCTGAACACATTTCTCGGGCCTTCAAATTTTTTTCCCGTCTGTAAAAAATCTAAAAGTCTTGAGCGTGAAAGGTTCTCGCCTAAGTCGTGGCGGGACATTTTTCAGGCTCCCCCTATGCGCCTTTAAAAAAAAGGCGCAAAGTACTTTTAAAGAAACTTTATGAGATAGTAAGCATGCTAGAGTAATAATATCGAATAGATCATTTAATTCGCGTCAGGACCTTTTGAGAGGATCGTCTCTGAGCCTTTAAAAAGCTTTTTTAAAAAGGCCGAATATTATTCTTCAGTCATCTTCCGTGGAATTTTCAAAAAAAGCGAAATCACCAGGTTTTACGTGAATGACAAAATTCGTGTCAGGACCTTTTGACAGGACCTTCCCTGAGCCTTTAAAATTTTTAAATCTCCAAATATTCTTCTCCAATCATCTTCAATCTCATTCAGAAAAATCATCAAAAAGCCAAAAACTTATGAAAAGTTGGAAGATTGTAAAATTCACTCCTTTTTTCCACGTGATTCTTCAATTATTTCTTGTAAATCACATAATTTTTGACCGGTAGACAGTTATAAAGACTCCCCCATGTCAATTCAACTTGAAGTAACTAAAAAATAGAAGTTTTTGTCTTCGTAAATCCCAAACCAAAACAGCTGTCGGTGACTGAACTATTACCTTTTTTTGCAAGGTTTACATGACGACCGTGTTTACCGTCGCGGATTAATAATGGCGTCGGAGAACTGTTGATGAAAAAGGTACAGTTAATCCGCACAATGCGTCTCTGTTGTACGCCTACTGCAACGTTCTTTTTTGCAATTTTCTGCCTTTTTTTGTTCGATTTCAGTGTTTTCCTGGGCGGTTTTTCATAAAGTCTAAACCTTCAATTGGCTTATTAAGAAATATTTTCTGAAATTATTAATGTTAAATTTAGATATTCCCGATATTTTTTTAGGCTTCTAGTGGTCTCTAGGGGTCACTGTAAAAGTCCGATCAGATTTTCTAGATGACTAGAAGTTTGAGTGAACATTTGAGGAGTTTAAAAAAAGCTTGTAGATTTTAAAAATCGAAAGTGGTTATTATAGAGGTTCAAACGGGGTTAATAAACCTTAAGTGGTCACTAAGTGATCTGAGTTAATCCGCACGCCGACGGCGCGTCTCTATATGCTCAATGAAATGTTCTTTCTGTTTTTTTTTTGGCGTTTCTTTGCAACTTTTAGGTTTCTAGAGGTTTTTAGTGGCCACTGAAGGGGATCTGACCGGAATCCCTTGATTTCTCAGTGACCACTTTTAAAGTTTTTTAAAAAATTCTTTTTTTCTGAATCGCTTATTGTCGCCATGGGGACCAAAAGATCCCAGATTTTCCAAATCATAAAAAAATAGATTTATATTCTTTTTTTCAAAAATCCTGTTTCATATTCCAAGCTTCTTCTTTAGGAGCTCTTTTTGAGTTCTTCTTTAATTTTTTTAAATTTTTTTATGCTGCTTCTTGTGCTGAGCTTCTCGAATTCTCCAGCTCTGTTGAGTTCTTCATTAAGGCGCTGAAATTCCCTAAAGTGATCACTGAGAACCGAAGGCCACAGTAGTACAGGGACCGTCCCAAACTGAAAAAAAAAATTTTTCCGTTTTTTCTTCGATTTTTGATTCGAAAAGTCCATCATAAAGCTCAAAACTCCATTTTTTTTATGAAGTTCCCTTCCTCGAGACCAATCCAGTTTCATTATGAGAAAAAAAAGGAGAGAAAGCCTTCGCGCTCGACTTTACTCGAATTATCGTGCTGCTGGTGGTCATTGCCGCTTTTCACTTTCATCTTCCCTTTTTTTGCCTGGTTCATTGTTGGAAATGTTTTTTTTTACTGAAAACAAGGTATTTTAATATCAGTTTTAACAAATTTCGTATTTCCAAACTCAAGAATTCAGGAATTATTTATCAAATTTAACTTTAGAGCAGTGATAAGTGAGATAAGTTTGAGGAGGGAAAAAGAAAAGTATTTTTTTAAATTTTTTTGATGACTCAGTGGCAACCGTTTTTTAGAGGCTCATTCGAGAAGAAATTCATTCAAAACCGCCATTTTTTTAATGATTTTTTTTTAAAAAGAAAAACGTTTTGTTCACGATTTTTTTATGATGAAGCTGAAAATTTTTGCCGACGGTTTTCCAGAGTTAATTGGTCGAAAATTAGTTGCTTGCACTTAAAATTGCTAAGTCTCTAAAAAGTTGCTCTAGACTGCACCCGACTCAAAACGACTTGCGCGCGAAGTGATCAAGTAGTGTTGAATGAAGCTGAGGATTGAAACTTTTCTAGCCGAAGTTTTTGAAGAATTTTTGAAGATAATGTGGATTTTTCAGACGGAAAATGTCAGTAACGACATATTTTTTCAGTTGAAACAAACGATTATATAGAAAGAAATAGGTTACCACTTCCTTATTTGTTTCAAGAAGTTATCATTAGGATGAGACAGTTTTCTATCAACATAACAACAGACATGACATAAAAAAAGCGGAGGGCAGTTGGGAAAGAAGGAGAAAAAGGTGTCAAAGCAGGTCTCTCCCCCTCCTTCGACGCGCCCCCCCCTTTCTGATGTCACTTTAAACCCCAATCCGCTTCTTTTTTTGGACCGTCTTTGACGCTTTTTGGATCTTTGCTCTTTGGGCTTGTCATTTTTTCATCTTGAGGGGAAATTTTTCACAAAAAGACTAGAAAAAATTTCGTGAAAAGGTTCAACTACTTATGAGTTGTCTTCTGTACTTTTCTAGGAGTTTTTGCCACTTCTTTGACTGATTCTTTTTTTCACAAAATTTTTCAGAAAAAGTGATAAAAAAATATCTTTTTCTTTGTTTGGATCGTCTTTAACTCTTCTTCATAGATATTGTTTCTTTGAATTCATCTTTTTTTATTTTTTTCTTTGTTTTTTTAATCGCTTTTTTTGGTTGTATGATTATTGTCGGGAAGAGCTGAGAAAAAAATATCGATCACTAAAAATACATAAAAAAGGTTCTGGTAGTAATAAAAATGATTTTGGAAAATTTTCAAGCTTTTGAAACTTGATTGTTACGAAAAAAATAGGTAGATCAAAAAAATCTCAAATTTTTTTAAAAAACCAATGCAATGTAGTCTATCTCAATTCAAACACCACTCTTATCTTCAATATTTTTCTCATGAAACTTTCCTGATTCGATTCTGGTAATTAATCTGTTCTTACGCAAATGAACCCAAATTTCTTTTTTTATCACCGATTCTTGCCGATAACTGATAACAGGATAATGGTTTCCACGCTACGTTTTTGCCGCGAATATTTTCATCAGCTCATGATAGATGATAAGGGAACTGATAAGCTTTCCAGAATGGGATCCTTGAGGGTTTTTGAAGGTTTCCGGACGCGTTTGGATTGGCTCGAGGTCTTGCGGGGATGGGTAGATTCTGAATTTCAAGCGGTTTTTGGATAAATGAAAACAATAAAGCTTTTTCCTTTGTTTTAAAACCTTCTGGTCGCATTTGGAATGGCTCCAAGCTTTGCAGTTTTGATTTTTGTAGAGAATAAGGGAATTTCTTTCGTTTCTTCTTAAGTTTCCTTGCAGCTCTTCTTTTCTGACTAAATTTGTGATTAGAAACAGTTTTTGAGAAATTTAAACTTTTCATCTGCTATCTAGACTTTTTGGCCGCATTTGAAATGGCTCTAGAAGCTGCGATCGCGTTGCGGCACAATTAAAGTTTTCAAAAATTTGCAAAAAAACTTCTTTCTTCAAACTTTGATTGGAAGTATAACACGAGAAATTGTTGAAAAAAACTGAATTTTTTTCTCGAAATTAACTACAAAATATCAGAGAGTCGGTCTTTCCAGGTCAAAAAGTTGAAATACTCCTATGATTTTTTTCCTCCTTTTTTTACCTCTTAAAAAAATAGCTCCGTTCTGTTCGAGTTCACGTTCGTTTTGTTGGCACAGCAAATAGACTGATGTTCAGTAAATAAATAAATAAATAAATACAAATCGAGGGCGGCGACGGCTGCGGAGATCGCAACCGGTTCGTGGTGGGGCCAAAAGAAGAAGAAAAAAATGTACCTTTGACGGATCCCTCTATCTTCTTCTTCTTCTTTTCTATCTTTTCTGCGGTTTTTTTATCTCATTTTTTTGTGAATTTTTTTGAACAGAAAAACTTATAGAAATTGGTTTTTCCATTTTTTTCTGAGCTGTTTTTTTCTTGGATTTATCGAATAACTTGGAAAAATAAGCCACAAAAGTCAAATTTTTTTCCCGAAAGAAAAAAACCAACATTTTTAGATTAATTATCGATTTTTTAAAGTTTCAAGTCTTCAAAAGGAATATCGTGAAATATTGAGAACCTTTTTTTAAGCGTCAATTTTTTTATTTTCATTTTGTTGATATTTCATCTTTTTTTCTATTTTTTTAAAAGTTTACAAGGCTTTTTTTGAACCTCATAAGTCATTTATCAAGCCGAGATAAAGTTGAATATAAAGAAAAAACTCAAAAAGAGATTTTTGCTCGACCAAGGCCTTTATTTATTTTTTTTTTTAATGGTTTTTGTAGTGATTCGTGCACTCTCCCTTGTATTTTTCTTCATTTTCGAAGACCTTGAACTGGAAGGAGTTTGTATTCTTTGACTCGAGAACAAAACAATATTTTTTGGTCAATCGTAAAGTCTAAAGAGAAAGAAAGCGCCCTTTTTCTAGTGTACTATATTGTAGTGTGGTGGATGTTTGGTTATAATTGGACGTTTTTTTCTATTTTTTAATTGGAACAGCTTTTGTCGCGACTATATCGATCAGTTTTTTCAAAATCTAGGTGTCACTTTTTTCGTTTTTTCGCGACCCTTTGAGCCATTCCAAATGCGACCAGGGCGTTTATAAACATTATTGGCGCACAGAAAGCCAGATAAAAAGCCAGGCAATTTTTCAATGGGATTTCTCGACTCTCTTAGCCATTCCAAATGTGACCGGGCGGTTGAAATCATCTTGCCGCATTCGGAATGGTTCGAAGCAGTACTCTGAAAAGCACTGACTTAAAGAAATCGATAAACTGTTTTAATTTTTAAAATTCAAAATGAGGAGTTGAGCCATTCCAAATGCGGCCATAGCGTTTCTAAAAACTTTTCCTCCATAATCGCTGTTTTTGACGTCAAAAACCAACGAGATGGAAAGCATTAGAGAGTTTTGCTGTACTTTTTTTCGCGTCTTTTTAAGCCATTCCAAATGCGACAACTTTTTGGTATAATCGCTACTTTTTGACGTCAAAAAAAGGTTGACGCGTTATGTCTTGAAAGAGCATTAGAGAAGCATGCTATAGAGCCATTCCAAATGCGACCATGGCCTTATCATCTTGGCCGCATTTGGAATGGTTTGAAGTTGTCACTTTCGAAAGCAACGGACTCGATAAAATTGATAAACTGTTAATAATAAACAAGCGACTTTTTGAGCTATTCCAAATGCGACCACGGCATTTTTAGAAATTTATTAGCTATCCTTTTTTTCTCCGTATAAGAAGAGAAGCATTAAAAAAAGTTTCTGACTCTTCGAGCCATTCCAAATGCGACCATGGCGTTATCATCTTGGCCGCATTTGGAATGGTTCGAAGTTGGTACTTTCAAAAGCACCGTGTTCTTAAGAGAAATAGTTAAAGAATGAATCAAGCGTCTCTTTTAGCCATTCCACGGCATTTTCTGAGGGTGACGGCTAGGAAATTGGGTGTGAAATGGACCTGGGCGTGTACATCGCGTGACCTCATCTATGTATATGCCTTGACATCAACGGCATCTCTTTTCTTTTCTTTTTTTTCCGTTTTTTCTTCTTCTCCCTCTTCTCTTGTACATAGTTTTCTCAATCAATCGCCTGAAAGTCATTATTTTTGATTTTATCTGGGACTCTGCTGTCTTCAAGTTTCTCAAAAATGCTTGATTTTTGTGAAATTTCAGGGGTTTTAACTCTTTTTCCGAACAATTTGAACCTCGATGCGAATGATTTTCACATTTCCCGGAGCTTTTTTTGCAAGATTTTTTTTTGAAAATTTAAAGAGTTTCACGATTAAACTGGCGAGTGGTCCCTTGAGTGTTACAACTTTCTAAGTGGTCCCTTGAGGGATACAACTGAAACTATTTCAAATCTTTGCCTCCAATGTTTATTTCATCGGGACTTTTTTGAAGTGGTTCTCAAGTGGTCCCTCCAGTGAACTTGGTTTGAGTTTGAGCTCCAAGTGTTCCCCTAAGTGATCAACTGCACTTGGTTCAGAAAGCCATTTCTCAGTGGTCCCTTTAGTGAAATCATTGCCTCTAGTAGGGGTCACTTTAGAAATTTGAGCTTCACGTGTGTCCTCAAGAGATTGAGTTCACGTGCCTTTTTTTCTCGATAAGTCTTATTCAATTCCAAGTGTTCCCTCAAGAGTTCAAGCTCAATCGGTTTTTTTTTTGAAGTAGAATTTATTTAGTTCAATGGTCCTCAGTGATCCCTTTAGTGATATAATTGTTATTCGAATCCTTGCTTCAAATTTTTATTTTATCAGGACATTTTAAGCCACCATTCGAGGTAATGTTAAGGGACCACTTGAGAGATTTAGACAAGCCGTTTTTCATGGTTTTTCTGAATTTTTTTTTTTGCGAAAACTCTTGAGGTTGGAATCTAAGTGATCCCTCGAGGGATGTAGTTGATAATCGGTTGATGTTTTTTTCATCCGGACTTTCTTTGAGCCACCTTCCGAGCTAACCCTTAGGTATCCCTTAAGAAGTTTTTACAAGTCATTTACAATGGATTTTCCCAAGAAAAAAGACGATTTTTGAGACTCTTTGAGACGTTTCCGAATAAATACTTGACGATGTAGATTGTTGAAGAGCGCTTGATCATCATCATCATCAAGAAAAAGAGATTCGCTCGTTCGCTTTACAATCCAATTTCGCGCCATTCGTCTGACGCGCTTTTCCGTCTTTTGTTGCTTCGTTTTCCCTTTCTTCCCCTGTTTTTTATTTTCACATGATTTCGAGAAACTCAATCTGAAACTTGAACTTTGACTTTTTTTTTTCGAAATTGTCTTCCGCGTGGGAGTTTCGGAACAAATCTTGTTGCGTTTGAGCTCATTTTTGAGCGGTTTTCACTCAAAATGGAGTTCGAGAAGATAGACTACTTCAATGCCCTATTTTTCCATTATTCAGTTCAGAAAAAGAAAATTTAAATATCTTTTTAATGAAAAAAAGCTGGGATTTTGAGCTTCTCCCCTTTGGATGAAGCTTTCAGTTTTTTTCGTTTCTGGGCAAAATATTATTTTGCTGTTCCTGAGTAACTTCAAAAACAATGAAAAATAAAAAGCATTGAAACTATTTAACATACGTTTCTAGATTGAATATATCACCTTTAAAGAAAGGAATTTTCTGATTTTTGAGCTATTGCGCTCCAACGATAAAGCTCAAAGAGTTTTTTTTTTTTGGAATATGTGTAAAGAAAAGAATTTTCTGACTTTTTGGCTTGAAGATAAGTGTTTAGATCATAAATATGAATAAGAAAAGCTTTACATTTGAATTTTTAGAAGGCTTCGAAGATTTTGGGCCCTTCAGAGCAAAAAAAGTATTGTTGGAGCGCAATAGGTCAGAGTTCATCTGATTTTTTTAAAATTTTTTTCCCCGAAAAACTATGAAAGTTTTCAAATTTTCTTGGATCGTTTTTTTACTCATTAGAATGAGAAAAAGTTAGCTGTATTTTTTTCTATATTTTCTTGGAAATTCAATTTCCGAATCCCTATCTTGACGGATAAAAACAAAATTATCCGCCTTGAAACGTTTAAAATTAACTTTGCCAATTTTTTTCTTCTGTCACGGGATTTCTCAGACACTGTTCCTACACTGATTTGTTTGCCCCCATCCGATTCTCGCTTTCGTTTTTTTTTCCTTGAGCCTGTTCCGGAATCAGAAAGTTTTACGGCGAACTGTTTGCGCGCACAAAGGGCAACCATTTGATTGCTTCGATTTTATTTATTTCCCGTTTTTCTTTCTTTCATGTCGGCGATCTTCAGAGACTCTTACTCGAGTTTTCCTAGTTTTTCGAGTAAAAATAATAATTTGTAATAAGATTCGTAAGTTTATATTTTGCCCGAAAATTCAGGAAAAAAATTGAGCGGAAAGTACTGAAAAAAAGAGACCCGATTTTTTTAAAAGAAAAAAAGGAAGATTTTTTTTCGAAAGTTTTTTTCGCGTTTTTTTTAAGGACGTCTCAATTTTTAGTCATTGAAAAAAAGATCTGTTCGTATTTTAAAAAAATCTGAATTTTTTTAATGGGTGAGTTTTTTTCGATTTTCTATCTTAGAAATTAACCTTCTATCTTGAAGAGTAAGCCATTACTTTCAAGTAGAAATCTTAGGAATCTGTCCGCATTATAAAGACGTCCAAAAAAAGAAGTCTAAAAAGAGCCCATAAAGTTTTGAGAGAAAATTACAATATTTCAGGACTAAACTATCGATTTTCTCCTCTAATATCTCTTTTTTTAACGGAATAGAATCTGTTCGCATTATAAAGACGTCCAAAAATCAGCCTGAAAGTTTTTAAAAGGTGAACTACAAAGTTTGACGGCTAAATTCTCGTTCATCTACCTCAACCCCTTTTTTTTAGACCATGAATAGATACTGTTCGCCTTATAAAAACGTCCAAGCCAAGAAGATTTTGAGAGCAAATCACATCATTTGAAGACAAAAATATCGATTTTCTACCCTAAGTTTCATTCTTTGCCACTGTTCGCACTATAAAAACGTCCAGAGATGTATAAATGTGGATACTATCGATAGATATAAGACGCTTTATGATGGTGGGCTATAAATCGCCCGACGGAAGAACGCCATTTTGTGCGGCTAGCTGAAGAAAGAGGAAAAACATTCGGAGAGAAGCGGGAGAAGCTGGGGCGTCCCTGGAGGAGCCCTCAGTTTACAACATGAGGTCTCTCGCCACTATCTTTCCCTACTACTCCTCCTTTTTCTGACATTTTCAAAGGTTTCCTCAATTTTTGACCTTCTTGTGTCTTTTTTATGTCCTTTTTCATGTGTTTTGTCGATTTTAAATATTTTTCCCTGATCAATTTATTTTTTTTTTTCATGGTCTTTTCAAAGGTTTCCTCAATTTTTGATCTTCTTGTGTTCTTTTATGTCTTTTTTTTGACAGGTTATGTCAATTTTCAATATTTTTACCCTGGTATTTTCTTCTTTTTTTTATGGTCTTTTCGAAGTTTTTTCGAGTTTTTTCCCTCTTTTATTTCTTTCTTTCTGTTATTCTCAAAGGTTTCCTCAATTTTTGACCTTTGTGTGTCTTCTTTTATGACCCTTTTCATAAGTGTTGTCCATTTTGAATATTTTTCCTGCGAATTTTCTACTTTTTTTGTGGTCTTTTCAAGGTTTTGTCGATTTTCAACCTCTTCTATTTTCCTTTTTTCCAAGTTTTCTTCAATTTTCAAGCAGTTTTTCTATATTTTTCTCTCTTCCTGTTATTTTCAAAGTTTTTCGACCTCTTTCATTTGTTTTTCTCCTTTTTTTTCTGTTCTTCCCTATTTTTTTTCGTCACTTCCATCAAATTTTTAACTTTCTTCTGATTCATTTTCTACTTTTTGCTTATTTTCCGACTGCTGATCATATATTTCTTGTCAGACGGTCTATTTGACGGATTTATGGACTAGATATTCGTTCTGACCACGCGATTTCCTTACATCATATCACATCTGATCTGATCGCCCAATCATATCTCTTGATTATATCGATTTCAATGGGTTTTGGCGTGAAATTGTCATTTTTCGTTTTGAACATCTGGTTTTTAGTTTTCCTTTGAGATTTTAGGTTCTTAATTTGAGTTTCCTACCCTCAAAATGGCTCAATTTCTTGACTTCGTATCAAAGTTTCGCTGCGCATCAGCTCCATGATGATTTTTCTCAGTTTCTGAACTTTCATCCAATTTTCCTGTATCCACTACAAACTGGCTGAATTTCTAGTTTTCGCGGCTCCGTATCCCCTAAATTTAGCTGAGCATCAGCTTTTATATTATTTTCAAAGTTTTACGACCTAATATCAAGTTTCCTAACTGCGAAATGGCCTGATTTTTTGACTCCGTATCATGATATCGCTCATTCTGGCTGCGCATCAGCTCTAACAAACTTTTTTTCACAAAGTTTTTAAATTTCCGTTCCCGTTTTCCTGTATCAACTACAAACTGGCTGAATTCTCGATTTTTTGGGCTCTGTACCCCTTAAAATTGGCTGCGCATCAGCTTCTCTTCGTTTTCCTGTATCAACCAGAAATTGACTATTTCTGAGCTTTTTCGGCTCCGTATCTCTTAAATTTAGCTGCGCATCAGCTTCTTCCTCCTTTTTCGAATTTTGAAATTCTTCAAGTGGCGCCATTACACTTACCCATCATTGCGTGATCGCCTCACCCTTTTTTCTCGAATTTTTCAAAGTTTACCCACTTTTTTTTTATCTTTCGACTTTTTTTCTCTATTTATTTGACCTATCTTTAACGAGGAAGTCGTAGAATGAAACGAAAATATTATTTTTGGATTTTTAGCCATTTTCCCCGTTCGAAAACACTTTTGTTTAAACTGAACCTTTCCCAGTCTTCCGCCAGCCTTTTGATTGATTTATTAGCGATCTTGGTTTTTTTTGAAGATGGAGGACTTTGTTCTGTTAAACAAAAATCATGTGATTCTTAGAAAAATGAGAATTTTGAGAGTGAAAAAAGGTTTGAAATGAAGAAATTTGAAGAATTTCGTTCTTTTTTCCTTCAAGATCAATGTTTTCGAGTTTTTCGAATTTTTTATTTTTGATGGTCTTTATCCTACACATTTTTATCATTACCAAGTGCCATCCGAAAATTGCAAGGTATTGAAAAAACGCTATAAATTGAAAATGTCGCGACATTATCGAAGATTCTTATCGCTTTTTTCGATTGTTTTAATCAGGGCTCCTTTCGGGGAAAGATTAGAGGGAGAATTGTTCGAGAAAAGGTTGGAAAGTCGCCAGAAATGAGCTTTTTATTTCAAAGTAAGTGAGCTGAATTTGAGAAAAAAACGCCATTTCTGACCAACTTTTCGAGATTTTTTTTCGAAAAAAATATTGATTGAATTTCGAAAAATTATTGAAATTTTATATCATTAGAAAGCTGATAATGAGACGAATCGATTGATATGATCAGTTTCTCTGTAAAGAGAGAAATAAATTAGTTATGAAGCCTTAAAGTTCATCTATATTTTCGTCTTAAGAAAAAGCTCCAAAAGGAAAGTTTGTCGAAGTAAAGAAAAAGTAAGAAAAAAACTGTTGGAAAAAAATTTTTGAATTTCTTCAGGAAAAAAATAGCTTCAATTAATGACGAATGTGCGCTCCATTGATAAAACTACTGACATGATCCATATGCTTGGGCCAATGGAAACCGGACACACACCGGACGCTTCTGAGCATTTCTAGGGATCACTTAAGAGACGCCGCTAAAGTGGTCACTATAATTGCTCAGAAACTTACGGAGCGCGTTCGGTTTGCGTAACCGAAGTCCAGGCGTCAGTAGTTTTATCATTGGAGCGCACATTCCTCAATAATCCAAGCTATTTTTTCCCTAAGGAATTTCGAAACTTTCTTCATCTTCCAACAGTTTTTTTTTCTCACTTTTGCCCATTTTCGACGAACTTCACCTGTGGCTGTGTAATGTGTGGCGGGTTGTTTTGTGCGTTTCTTCTTCCCCTTCTTTTTCTGCCCATTTTCCGACTTCAGGTCATATATTTCTTCTCAGACCGTCCGTCTTTGCCCAAATTGTAGACAAGAGATTCGTTTTGGCCACGCGATTTCCTTGTATCATATCTTATCACTCAATCATATATCTCATATGTATCGATTTCAATCGAATCAGGCTTTTCGAAACTCTCAAAACGTCATTTTTTGCTTTGAAATTGATCGAATATTGAATTTTTCTTTTTGCGTTTTTGAAAGTGCGCTTCAACGCCAAATGGGTCATTTTTTGGCTCCGTATCATTTTATAACTCAATATTGACTGCGCATCGACTTGGCTTAATATTCCTCGAAATTTCGGCTCAGTATCAGCTTTGAGGTTACCGTAATACCTTCATGAGGTTCTTAATTTATTTCATTGCTTTCGCTACGTATCGCTGCGGAATTTCACTGCTCATCAACTTTGAAAAGTTCCAAGTTTTGCTCTCATCTGCTTTCTTCTTTTCCTTAAAAGTTATGTTTTCTCATTTTGACTGCGCATCAACTGGTAAACATTTCGCTGCGTATCAAAACATTTAATTTATTTTTACAGCTTCATATCGGCTGCGCATCAACTCGAGAAGCTAATTTTGGTGTATCTTTGACGTTCGATTTGGCTGCGCATCAACTATAAAAATAACAAAAAGTCTTGCTACGTATACCCTGTCTTCTAAGGAAAAAGAGGAAAATCGTCATTTTCTTCCTCACTGATTACTAACCTTCTGCTCTTTTCTTCACCTTTTGTTCGATTTCACCTTTCCTCTTTATCTACTGCTACCATAACCTATGAAAAGGGCGTGTAATTTCGAAGCGGAACAGTTTTTTGGCTCAATCAGGCGAGTGATAAGCCTACTATCAACTCTTCTCTCTTACGCTCGTTGCATGTTAAGTTTCAAGGGAGATACCGGGAAAATTTTTAGTGGCCACTATAGAGGCTCTCTATTTAGTGGCTACTTCAGTAGTCTCTCATCCAGTATTCCTTCAAGTTACTCTGATAATTTTAAAACAAACAGAGTGGGCCAGTTATGTTGATCTATTGGCCCCTAAAGTGGCCACTAAAATTTTTAGTGGTCTATTAGTAGCACTTAGACCTCTATAGTGGCCACTAGTTTTTAAGCCCTTAAGTGGCCACTAACTTGACTACTATGGTAGCCACTAAAACGTCCGAACCCTATAGTGGTCACTAAAAATTTTCCCAGTACGTGGTGAAATTTCTGATTTTTGGCAGCGCATCAGCTTGAATAATTAGGTTTCTGGGTTATTTTTATTAGATCATTTTGCTGTTTCTCGCCTGAAATTTTATCACATCGCTATGTTGATATTCAATAGGTCTTGTCCACACTCATCACAATATGATTTTTTTTTCATTTTACCGGTCGTTTGTGCTCTGTATCCACTTTCACTGAGCATCAGCTAAATTCTGATAAAATATATTTGGTATCTTCGTGTGGCGGTTCATCAACTAACTTTCGTAGATTTCGGGTTCCGTATCCGCTTTTGGCTGAGCAACAACGCATTTTCAATTAGTTGGCTCCGTATCAATTTTCCAGTGAGCATCAGTGTCTTTTCTGTAGAATTCTGGCTACGTATTTACCTTTGGCTGAGCAGCAACTTATTACCGATAGAATTGGCTCCGTATCTACTTTTAACTGAGCATCAACTCCTTTTTCATAGAATTGGCTCCCTATCGACTTTTGGCTGAGCAGCGACTCATTTTTAATAAATTGGCTTCGTATCGACTTTTGACTGAGCAGCGACTCATTACCGATTGAATTGGCTCCGTATCAACTTTTCACTGAGCATCAACTCCTTTTTCCATAGCTGTCTCCGCTTTCCTAATTTCAAACCAGACTTTGAAACATTTGAAAAAATGGTCCCAGATTAATTATTTCCTTATCAAAGAAAGTCATCTGATTTGCTCCAAAAACGTGGGTCTAGAATATTTTTGTGCGGGAGGAAAACCTATCGATCGTTCCCGGGTCGGTAGTGATAAAGTGATAAAGAAAAAGGAACCTCCTCATTCTTTTTCTTCTTCTCCTCTGTTTATTTCCGTCCATGGCGTCGACCCCTCCTCCGCGTATCCTGCCCAATTATGGAGCCATCGGTGAGAAATTTCAGTTTCTTCACAGTTTTAGGATGTTTTTGGAAGCGATTCTTCAAGGGATTTTCCAGAATTTTTCTCTAGAAGTTTTTGAAATTTTTCGGAGTGTTCGATTCACGAGATTTTCAAGGTGTAATTTTTTATTAAATCTGTATTTTTTGGCCTGAAATTTTTCAGAAGCTGTTTTTTTGAGCTTCAAAGGTATTTAAAAAGTTTTATTAGGCATCCAAACTTTTTTTCGAAGCTTCAAAAGCTTATTTTTCTTTCTAGGGATTTTTTCAGATTCAGTAGAAGTCGATTTTATAAGCTTGAAACAGAGTCTTTCCGGAAAAAAATTTAAAAAATGGCGATTTTTGAAAATTTTGTAGATCTGGATCAGAATCTTACTTATTTTTGACCTTGATCTGAAATGAAAATCAGAAAATTTCTGGTTTTTTGATATTTTTTTTTAACTGTACTCTCTACTGTTCGAATTTTGTCGAAAAATTCAATCTACAACCAAAAGGATTGGTTAAATTTAAATCAGAAAGGTCCTGGAACGATTTACGAAATAGTGGGAAAAAAAAATGAAGATTTTCACAGAAACTCGGTAGTTTTGCTTGGAAAATGTTAGCTAAATATCTATCTTGAGCTTTAAAAAAAAAACGAAAAATCGCAAGTTGACGCCCATTTTCAACCCAAACACTCGAAAAATTGCTCTGTTGGGACCAAAACTACTCATTTTTCCTCTTTTCTCACGCTTTGTTCTTCCGGCCATCGTAGTATTTTTCTTCTCCTTTTTTTTCTGCTCGATTTAACGCCCTTTCTTCTTTTTTCCTTTGTCTCAGAAAAAAGGTTTCTGTGACCGCTCGTTGCCGAATCTGACGCCTTTTTCCGGTCTCAAAATGTTGTCTTTTTCAGAGAAAGTGACTTTTCGGAGTTCAAACCATTTTTTGTTATTTTTTATTGATTTTGAAGACGTTTTCCGTCAATTTTTGTTGTTTGAACTTTTCTTGAGCTTATTTTCTGCGGTTATCGAAGTTTTTTAAACTTCAAAAATAAGTTAAGAAGGTTATTCTAGTCTACACAATTTTTAGACGCTTATAATTAATTCTATATTTTTATTCAATTTTTCTAAGGGTTTAGAGAGCTTTGTTGACTAATTTAACTGCGCATCAACTCTCAGAACCTATCCAGACTGTTTTAAATCACTCTAAAAATCTTTTATTTGTGCTTTTTCACTCTGTATCATTTTTCTGAGTAAGCTAGAGCTTTTCTTAGTTATTCAATTAACTGCGCATCAACTCTCAGGGTCTTTTTTCAGTACGTTCTACTCCGTATCATGTAAAAGTTGAATTTTCAAATATTATGGCTTATCTTCATTATTTACCTTACTAATTTACATTTTTTTCTACTCATTACATTAAACAACTTTCTTAGAGTTCAGAGCTTTTTCTAGTTGTTGAATTTACTGCGCATCGACTATCGGGGCCTTTTTCAGTACGGTTCACTACGTATCAAGTAAAAGTTGATTTTCAAAGAATATCTCTCATTTTCATTATTTACCTCACATAGTTCAGTCCTTCCTGTTACTTCAAAAACCTCTCTTCCAAGTTGACAGCTTTTCCTTGTCAAATTAACTGCGCATCAACTTGATTTTTGTCCAGTTTTTTTTTACTCCGTATCAAGAAAAAGTTGATTTTCAAACATTATGGCTTATCTTCATTATTTACCTTTCCAACTATCAGTAAACCCTTTTTTTTAAAGTTCAGAGCTTTTTTCGACTATTTACTCAACTCCTCATCAACCTTCCCTAACTTTCTGGCGACCCACATGTTGGGAAATCCGACCAACCGAAAGTTTATATAAGTAAAAAGAAACCGGAACTTGACCTCTCCGCCACACACGCGATTCGTGTGTGTGTTATGACGCGAAAACCGTTTACTCCCATATGACTCATTCCGTTTTTTTTTCAGTTTTTTTCTTTCGTCCATTTGAAAATTTCCTTTTCATCCCCTTTTTCCCGTGTTTTTGGCTCGTTTTTTTTGGTGACGTTGAGCAAATTTATCATTGATTTCTGATCGTTTGGCTAGAAAATAACAACGATACCCATTTTTGGTGAAAAATATTGATATTTTTTTTCCTGTGTTCTGAGCTTTTTATGGTATTTATCCCACTAAGAAAAGTCTCAAGTTTGAAATTTGATAGGAAAATTTTGAAATTTTCCATTATTTTGACGTGATTTTTTTATGTTAATTTCGACCCCGAAAAACTTAATTTTTTTTGGTAAATTTTTACTTCAAAAAAACTCATTAAATTTAAATTTGCAAGGATTTTATTGGTTTTACAGACTTCTTGTAGAAATTCGATTATCATGTTTCAAGAAATTTAGTGAATTTTTTTCCAATTTTTCCTAATACTTTCGCTTTTTTCCATATTTAGAAATCAAATTTAAGGAAAGATTAAATGATTTCATTAATAATTTGAACAGAAATGTTTGAAAATTTCAATCTACAAAGATCGAAAAACCGTCTCGTCGTCTGTGCCCTCTCCGTTTTGTTCTCTCACTTTTGGCGGGTTTTTGAAAAGACTCTTCTTTCAAGTTTTTTTCAAAAAAATTAGGCTTCTTTGTTACTATAAAAAAATGAGTTTCTTTTTGCTCTTTTATTTTTTTAAAAATTCTTTCATGAGTTAAAAACAGCTTTCTGTCATTTTCAGTGGAGCAGAACCGAAGTTAAGAAATTTTAAAAAGCAATTAGACTTTTTTCTATGCTTTTAAATAACACCCAGAGAGCTCTCAGGACAATATTTTATAGTTTTGTTCGTTTTTAAATCTTCAAGAACTCTAATCAATCAATAATTTGTTTTCAGCGGACCTTGGATCATCGCCGGCGATCGAGGCGAGCCGCGACAACGACAGCCAAGGTGGTGTCGCGTCGGCGAACACGCAGCAGTCGCCGCAGCGAATGGACGACGACGAGATGCCCGGCGGCAGCGGCCGCGTCAACCACGGAGCGACCATCGAGGGCGAAATGTCGCGCTCGCGACGCTTCTGCGGCTCGGCAGCCAGCTCCTCCGACTCGGAGACGGCCGACGACGCGCCTCTGCTTGCGGACGCGACCGCGACTCAGCCGGTCCGAATCGAGATGCCCGGCGAGAAGCCGTCGTCGCCCCACGATCGCTTCCCCAAACGGAAGATCCGCGCACTGGTTCGTTTTTTTCGTTTCGAAGTATAGTCAATGTTTCCCGACTTGAAAGGCGAGGGAGGCGGGGCAAGGGGCGGGACGCGTAGCGTGTGCGTACGCGGTTCTTGGCACGAGTTCAATTCATTTGCCGCCGACTATTTAAAAAAATCTCGGCAACCGCTCTATTTCAATGTTTTTCTACTATTTTTTTGATGCAAACATGGATATAATCAATAAATAATTGAAAAAAAGGTATGAAAAAGAGCAAAAAAACGGGCTTTTCAAAGAGTCGATGGCGGTTGAATTGGAAACGTGCCAAGGACCGCGAACGCACACGCTACGCGTCCCGCCCCTTGCCCCGCCTCCCTCGCCTTTCAAGTCGGGAAACATTGACTATAGAAGACAACTTTTTGTCCAAGAAGCTTTCTATAGTATGTTCAGATTTTGAATCAAGTAGTCGCTCAAACTCCGCCCCTTTTGGCGCGATAAACTAATTAGAGAACGAGCCTTCCACGGAGCATATTCGAATGACGTCATTTCACTTGAAAATCGAAATCTGAACCTAGTAGAGTGAGAACTTGATAGAAAGGATTCTTAGAGGATTTTCGAAGCAGTTTTTTTTTGGAAATTTACACTTTGGCTTACAAGTTTTCCTTTATGAGCAGCTTTTGAAAAATGAAAAAAAAAAGTTGGTGAATTTTTGGTGAATTTTAATTTTTCGGCCTCATATTCTTGCCAGGGTTTCTTGAAACTTAAAAAAAAATTTCGAAAAAATTCCCCGATTTTCAAGCTCTTACTTAGTGATCAGTTGGAACTACAGCAAATTTCAGTTTTGAAGAGAAAATCAGAGAGATTTAACAATTAATGAAGGATCAAGTAGACCACTATAGTAGCCACTAAAACCCTAAAGAGTCCACTAAAAATTTTCTCAAATTTCTCGTAATTCTCAAAAAATGACGTTTTTTCATCTAGAAGAATGAGTTTTTCTTTCATCGTGAAGATTTCTTGGAAAGGCGGTGATCTATGACGTCATCTTTTTTGGTTTTTTCTACCACATCTTTTTTGAGATTCTATAAAAAAGCTTTAAAAAATGAACGGAACTGTGAAATCATTTATTTCCTCACAGAAAAGTTTTCCAGGTAGCCGTGGGGATGCTCGTGTGCGCGGCCGTACTCAACGACATTGTTCTGTCTTTTGTCCATGAGAAGGTTCCAATTTATTCAATAAATTGATCGATTAATCAATTTTATTCCAGTATCCCCTCACCCAGCCGCTACCAGACATCGTCTTCGACAATGTTCCCTATTATAAAGCCGGCCTGACGATTTGCGAATGGCTCATGCTCGTTTCGTTCTCATCTGTCGTGGTTTTGATGATTGTTCACAGGTAAAATGGCATTTCTTGACTTCATATTTTTAAATTTTTTGAACTGTTTTGAAAGGAAACATAGGGATACGTTTAAGGTTTGAAAATATGAGCATAAACACGGCGTTCCCAAACGGGGTGGCGAGGCGTCAAACTTTCTGAATTTACAAAAAAAAATTAGTGCGCGCTACGGATAAAATGCACGGAGTATCAAACGTTATTAACTTGTTTTTTCGATCGCTTTGGGCAGGCTTGGGCGACAGGCCAGGCGGCCCGGCACGGGCCGGCCTGGCCGGGCTCTGGGCCTCATTTTCAGGAAAAAGCCCGCGTGGGCTCGGGCCGGGCCGGGCTTCAAAAAAAAATTTAAAATTTCATTTAAAAAATTTTCTCCGAAATGTGACTTTCACTTCTGAAATCATAGTTCTTGTTAAACTTCAAGAAAAAAAATGAGCAAAAACGTAATTTTTGTCGTAAAAAACTTGATATCCGACTAGAAAAAAATTGCGCGATTCGGGCCAGGCGGGCCATTTTTCCTAGAGGCCCGCTAAGGCCGGGCCGGGCTTACAAAATGGTCGGGGGGCCGGGAGGGTGACGGGCCGGCCCTCGTACAAGCCTGGCCTTGGGCTGTGTACTGTAGATTTCAAATTTCGCGCCAAACTTTTTTTTGACGTCTCCCCACCCCGTTTGGGAACACCGTGATAAAATAAAGGGTTCTTTGGGAATAAAATTATTTCATAAGTCTCTATCATACAAGGTTCATAAAAATCAGGAAAAACCTTGAAAAAACGAAAAAAAAAACTTCACCCTAATGTCGGTTAATTGCGCTCCAGTGTACTCTTTCTTTCTCTGCGCTCTCTCGCTCGAAAGATTCTCCAAAAATCGGAATTTTCCATTTCTTTTTCTTTTTTGCTTTCGATTCCCTTGTTTTTTAAGTTATTCACTATTTTTGAGCACTTTATTGCCGATTTCAAATTGAAGACTACAGTATGACGCCTTCACCGTAGAAACGGGTCAATATTGAAAAATAGCAAAATTATGTCAGTTAGGCTGTTTAGAAACTGTGTATTTTCCCTCATTTCGAATTATTTTTGTTGACTACCAATACAAGTTATTTTTTTCTCCATGAAATTTTGACTATCAATACAAGTTCTTTTTTTCCCAATGAAACAAACTTATTTTTATAATATCATCTTACGAATTTCGTTCGTTCAATCATTGATCTTTGCAGGCACCGATGGATAATGCTCCGGCGGTTGGCGGCGATCGGCTCGTTGCTCTACATGATGCGTTGCGTGACGATGATCGTCACGCAGGTCCCCGTAGCGGATCCTAACTGGCATTGCGCTCCGAAGCTTGTTCGTTAATCGACATTTTGAAAAATAATTTTCATGCCTTGTTCAAAGTGATTCCGCGAAGTTCAAGATGCCGTCAGAGACTGATTAAAATAACTGAATCATCAGGAGACGAAGATGGTTTTGAATTTTGCGGAATTACACGGCATCAGAAAGAAAAATCTTTATTATTTAAAAATTTATTCCTCGCTCGCTCAAACATATATTCCAGGCAGAAAACGCGACCTTCTGGAAGGTTGTACTGCGAGGCGTGGAACTAGTGGCGGGAGTCGGGTTGAACGTGGCCGGCGAAAAGACCCTCTGTGGCGATTATATTTACAGTGGCCATACGATAGTCTTGGTCGTCAGCGCGTTGTTCATGTCGGAGTGTGAGTTTTGAAGAATTCATGGACATTTTCAGGAGAAAACAAGTTTAAAAATTGGGTTTTTTTTTACGGGCGTATAGTCGTTGCGGAATTTAGATAATTTTAAAGCTCTTTTTGAGCTTGAACCAAAAATATGTATTTTTTTCAATTCAATTTC
>CAJGYM010000232.1:0-56378 GCA_904845305.1 Caenorhabditis auriculariae | reverse complement strand
GTTCGCGGTAGCCGTCGATCCAGGAGGCGTTGATGTAGTCGCTGCCGTCGATGCCCGGGATCATGTGCAGGATGACGCGGTTGGCATCGAAGGGCACCGAGCTGAGCACGCGGTTCTTGTGCCGGTTGACCGGCGTGTTGGCCACTTGGCATCGGCTGTTCGCCCATTTCAACGTCGACAGGTGCTGAAAAAGATAGAAGCTCTTTTTTCAGTTAAAATGGTGGCGCTACGAGAAGAGCGAGTTTTCCATTTTTCGAAGGGTACTGTTTGAAAAGTGCGCATTCGTTCACTTTGTGTTTGCACGTTTGTTGCGGGACGTAATTTATCGAATTAGAATGGTTGATAAACTTGTTTTTTGAGGTTATAACGCAAAAACGTGCAAACACGCACAGTGATCAACACAGATTGCGGACTTTCATGTACCGTACTCCTTAAAAATGGAAAAAATTCTCTTGTTCTCACTTTTCGGAGTATTAAGATTTTTCTTTTCCCGTGAAAAGTTCAAAACTTTTTCAAAAAAATGATTTTTCATCTTGAGATCCCTGTATTGGGGATCTGAAAATCTAAGCAGATACCATGACAAATTATTGGATTCCGAAAGAACTAACCCTAAACTCCATTTCGATGCCGGAAACGCCATCTATCGTCGGTTGCATCAAAGGCCTGAACGTGTTGGTGAAGTCGCGAGGCCGGAACTTCCGTCGATCCGCTGTTGACCGCGTCGAGGACGGCGTCGTGGATGAAGATGTACTGCTCCTCCGTCTGAAAATACTTTTCTGTTGAGACACGGTTCTGATGAGGGAAAATAGTTGGAGAAACGCCCGCTATTCTTCAAAAATGAAAGCTATCAAGGGAAACTTTGCTCAGAGGAACTGCCTTATCAAAAAAAAAAAGGTCAGGAACAACTGCAAAATGCCTTGAGTTATAGCCCGTGACTTGACATTTTTCAAGTGTCTGCGTCTCTCTGTTCCCTCACCGGCGAGGTCAGAGAAACATGGAAATAGCACGTGAGCATGAGAGAGTCGTTGAGAGATAAGGAGGGCGCAGAAAAGCCGCGAAAAACGGACCATTTTTTCATTTTTGTGAGGAGACTTTTGGCGTCTTTAAAGCATTATAACTCTACTGAAAAACTAAAACAGGCTGATTTTCAATCCGCGTGTTCTAAAATACCACTCTGGAGAATTTATCAAGCTCTTAGCCGAACAAACTTTAGACTTCCTTTTCCGAAAACTTGATTTCCAGCATCAAAAACCTTGACTTCTACCCCTCCTGATTAAAAAATGATGCAAAAAAACGTGACCAAGTCTTCGAATTAAGCAAACATCTGATAAGAAAAAAAAATCTATAAAAATAAGCTATCTGCCCAAAACGAGCCGAGTTCGGTATCAATCTAACGACCCTACGAAACTCTTTAATATGAGCTCAGAAAAGATGAATTCTGACCCCAATCATGCTTAAAAGTTGGATTCCAAACACACCTGGACCATATAGGACCTCTGACTTCTCAGATGCGTTACACATCCGTAAATATCCACGGTGTTATCGTATCGCAGTCGCTCCAACATGCAGTCGATGACGATGAAGGCTCCGGTTCGGCCAATTCCAGCACTGGAAATATTACATCTTCTTGAAAACTTTCAATGGTATAAAACCCAGCAGTGCAAGCTACTTCTCAAAAATATAAAATGCTGAAGCCATCAGCAGGTTTCGAAAAGTCACAAGTTCAAAAAGGCAACATAATCCTCAACAATCGCGCTCCGATGCAACAACCAACCTGCAATGCGAGATGATCGGACCGGCGTCCTGAGGATTCAGGGTCTTGACACGCTTGAGGAAGACCAAGAAGGGCGTCGGATGGTCGGGAACACCGTGGTCAGGCCAGGCCGTGTACTGTAGATGTCGGATCTCGCGGACTTCGGGCTCTCCGGCTACTTGGAGTCTCAGTGTCCGCATCGTGTAGTGGGCCAGAACGGTGGTCTCCAGGAGAGTGACTTGGACGTCGCCGTAGGCGGAACTCCCGCGGGAAGGCCAGTACTGGTCGCACTTGACTCTGGACCTCTCCTCGAGGTTGGTCAGCATCACGATCGTCACTGATCCTTCCTCCCAGACCATTCTCCAGAAGTCGCCGAACGTTTCGGGAAGGGGTCCTTGGGTGGCGATGTAGCTCTTGGGCTTCTCGTAGCCGTCGATGTAGTTGGCGTTGATGTAGTCCGAGCCGGGGACCGCATCGACATCGCTCAGAACGACGCGGGAATGATCGTAGGCGGCGACGTTGGCGTAGCGATTCTTGTGCTTGTTCACTTCGGCGCTGCTGTGCTCCCAGGTGAAGTGCTGGCCGGTTTCGATGGACTCGAACTCCTGCTGGAAGCCCGAGTTGTTGTTGATCCGAAGGCGTTCGATGTGTTGGGCGAGTTCGGCGATGGGGATCGGCGGATGGACGATAGTCGTCGGGATTGTTAAGGTTACCGGTCGGGAGGGAAGGTAGAGGTACAGGAACTGGGGCATATCCGTTGGCTCGGGAATGGCTGTTGGGCAGGGGGTAGAGGTCTAGGGAAGATTCCATGAGACCGCCGTTTCCGTTCATCTGATCGTAGGGATTCATGACGGGACGGCCGTAATCGTTGGAGTTCAGGAGTTTGCTCGTCTCGCCAGGCATTCCGTTCATGATGTTTCCGGTCAGGGCGACTTTCGTGATTGATCCGTGTCGTGGGTGACGTCCGGCCGACTTTTTCTTGCATCGGACCCACCTGCAAGCAGAATTTACTTATTTCGAATTATCTCAATATTTTTTTTTTCAGTGGGCATGCAAAGTTAAAGTTCATGCA
The DNA here is from genome assembly GCA_904845305.1 of Caenorhabditis auriculariae. NCBI lineage: Eukaryota > Metazoa > Nematoda > Chromadorea > Rhabditida > Rhabditidae > Caenorhabditis > Caenorhabditis auriculariae. The sequence continues at coordinate 53,553 of CAJGYM010000232.1, read as the reverse complement.
GTTTGAAAATCCCAATCTCAAAGAGTGAAGATTTTTGAGCTGGGCCCATTTTTTCAGTACTACTTCTTCTTCTCAACAAAGGATGAAAGTTCACAAGACAGAAAAATTGAGGAGGTAGCATTCCTCGCCTCTTTTTCTACTTTTAGACTTTTAGGTGAAACGGAAATCTTTGTTTATTGCTCCTAACGGCCAAAAAAAAAATTAGTAAAAGGATTTTGAAGGAATTCTGTACCTTTTTTGGTCAGAAATTCGAGGTATAATTTAAATTTTCATGATTTTTTTCTCGAGCTAAAGGAACCAATAGAGAAAGCTGGTATTTTGAAAAAAACAGTCAAAAAATTAGAAGCTTTTTCAACCTACCTGCGCATATTTTTCAGGCGATATTAAAAATTTTCACTAATTTTCCGACTTTTTGGAGCTAATTTCCATCAAAATGACCGCTAAAAGTTGACTTTTACGGTCCGTTCACCACGACTTGACAGTTTTCGAGTGTCTGCGTCTCTCTGTTCCCTTGGGGTCAGAGAAACAGGGAAACAGCACGTCAAAACGAGAGACGAGGAGGTCGCGAAAAACGAACTATTGAGGTTCATGCAAAAATGTATAACAAAACGCATGCCACGAACTCACAAATAACGTAAAGCGAACCAGCAAACGAGCATGAAGATGATGGTGAGGATGACGGCGATGGCGACGAACGCGCCGAACCAGGGAGACGTCCGTTGCGCTCCACCGCGAGCCGTTGATTTGGTCGTGAAGGGCTCCGTCAGCAACGAGTCCGAGTACATTTTCGTCAGCTTCTCGCTCATCGGCGGCCGTTGTTCGAACTGAGAAAAGTGGACTTGGTTTTGAAAAAGTAAACTTGATTTTGGAAGAAAAAAAGGCTTGATTTTTTTCAAAAAAATTCGACTTGAATTTAAAAAAAAGGACTTGATTTTTGGAAAAAAATGACTTGATTTAAAAAAAGATGACTTGATTTTTAAAGAAAAAGTCGTCTGGATTTTTGACAAAAGTGGATTTGATTTTTTTCAAAAAAACGACTTGATTTTTTTTCAAAAAAATTTGACTTGATTTTTGAAAAAAGTCGCTCTGATTTTTGAAAAAAAATCGTCTTGATTTAAAAAAAAGGCTTGAAACTTCCAAGTGAGCCCTTAAGAGAAGAAGTTCGAACCTCCCATTTTCAGAAATATACTGAAACTTCGGTAAAACACCGAATTATGTAGAATTTTTTTCAATGCTTTTTCACAATTTTTTTCGGGTTGCAAGAAATCTCTTTTCTCCAAAAATAATGGCTAAATTCAACTTTCGAAGGGTTATAGCATTATAACTCGACTGGTAAAATAGAAAACCCTTAAAAATTACTTTTAGAATGAAATCGAGACGTTCAAAAATGTTTCTCAGGTGATTCTCAGAGCCTAGAAAATTCTCTCCTCTGAAAAAAACCATTAAAGTTGAAAATTTTCGGAAAACGAACTTTTAGATTTTTTTCTTCAGAATTTGACTCCTAAAAAAGCGATTTTGAAATTTTTTATTTTGCAAAAACTGAAAAATCTCCTGAGAAGCTCTAAAATCATTCATTAAATCCAAAAGTGAACGAAAAAACGGCTCAAAATTTTTTTTTTTCTAATTTCATTAATAAGTAAGTACACGTCAGTTTCAAGCCGGTTTATTACCATTTGAAAAAAACTCGAAAGCTCGAAAAATTCTACAAAAAAACAATATAACTGACAAAAAAAAAAGTTCTAATCATGAAACTCACACTATCGCGGGACCTCGGCTCCTCCTTGGCGAAAGCTCGCATCATCAGTCGGTAGTGGGCGTGGGGCTCGAGTGGGTAGTTGGTGAATCCCTCATACAACTGCAAACGGCATATATGTGATGATTAAAGTATTGAAACGAAAAAGGAAAGTCATTTTACTTCTTGGAAATCGGCCAGGAGACTCCTTGATGTACCAGGAAAAGATTCCGAAAGTCTCAAATTTCACAACTTCATATTTTTCGAGAAATAAGGGCCTAAAGTTTTTAAAAAACCTATTTTAACGGATTTTTAAGGGTTTCCTTGAATTTGAGGTGTCCTTTCTCGAAAATCATGAAGTTGTGAAGATTGAGACTTTTAGAGGATCTTTATTTGATACATAAAGAATTTTTTTCCGACTAGTTTTCCGGGAAATTTAAGTAAAATAACCTTCCTTGTCAGTCATTATGCAAGAAAGTGATAAAGGGTTTACCAAAAATGGAAAAAAAAAAAAAAAACTCTGAATAAAGGTTCTGTAAGAGGGAAAATTCCTAACGCGTTCCTGACGCTTCTGAACCTTCCTAGTGACCACTTTAGCGTCTTCTGTACCCTTAAGTGATCCCTAGAAGTGCTCAGAAACGTCTGGTATTCCAGGTTCGAGTCATTTTGACTACCAAAAAGTCATTCAGCCGTTTTTTTGGGCGATGAACAATATTTTCTACAGACCTCACTTTCCTGTTAAGAAAAAAAGTTTTAAATTATTTTTCTCTAAAATTAAAAAGTTTCAGAGAGCGCAGCAAACGTTCACAGAACCTGAAAAAAAAACAAGATTCCCACAAAAATCCAAAAAAATAATTCGTATAGCTCTATTATAATCAGTCTCCTCATTATTCTGATTTATAAATAATTCAAAAAAATCTGTGTGAATCTCACCAAATTCAATTCAGGCGGAAATAAAACTGTGAAACTCAAAAACAGCCTTATTTCCATCAAAAAAAAAGTGCGCAAATTTATTTTTCCAGAGCATTTCTTTGTTTTTTCAATATTCAAGAGGCACAAGTTTGCTCAAAAACTCGTCCTTTAGTCCTTTTTCTCAAGACTTTTCAAAAAAGAGGTCAATTCTCGTTTTTTCTGCATTCGATTCACATAGAAGTTGTTTGAGTAACTATGAAATTTTCACAAAAAAATCTTTTAAAAAAAGTGTTAAAAATAGTAATTTTTCTTTGAGAAATCGCTTTTTTTCTTGTCAAAAATCGACTTTTCCAAAAGAAAAAAATAAAGCGTTTTAGAGCCTGTCATGTACAAAACTGAAATTACGAGAAGCTCAATTTTTATATTTATATTCAAAAATTCATAAACCTGAGTCCGAGGCTCGAAATATATAAAAAAGGAAAGTTGAGGCTTTTAGGTACATTTTTGAAAAACACGTATTCTTTATGAAAACTTATTTTGAACTGACAAAGTGACAAAAACCTTCAATTTTTTTGAAAAAAAAATGTTTAATGATTGTTTGAAAAACCTTAGATTCTCCCCTTTAAAAAAAGGGAAAAAAATGTTAAGGAACTCAACTAATCGAATTTTAAAAGCGTCCTGATTTTTTGGAAAAAGGAAAAACACAGATTATGTTCAAAAGAAACCATTTTCAAGCCATTCAATCTCCAAAAAAGGCTAAAAAAAATCCAGGAAAGGGGAAGTTTGGCTGGTGGAAGTGACACGGGAAAAAAATTTCAACAACACACGAAATCGTGAATCTCAACCCATTCAACTGGAATGGACGTGTGTCGTATGCGGGCGGGGGGAAAAAACTTCTCGAGAGCCTCCGCTTGGCTTATTTATTGCCCGAGGGCATGATCGCCGCCGCACATTATGCAGCTGCGTATATTTCCGGCCGGAAAAAAACTTGAACAAAACGAAAAAAATACAAGTTTTCGCCAAATTTTGAAGCCTTTATGGAGCAGCGTCTATTGAAAAATGGAACTCCAGCTTTTTTTTTGCTGAAATTTGAAGCCTTCATAAAGTATAGCCCATTCATAAGTCAGAATACCGTTTTTCTCTCTAGGTAAAAAGTAAAAATATATTGAACGGACATTTGCTTTGACTTTTGCGTTAAAAAAATTTCGACTCAATAAACATTTTTTCCAAAAAAGTGTCCATTTTTCGGCTTCCAAATCACTAACGAAATGAAAAAAACGCTCTAAACAAGTTTTAGAAAAAAGCAGCCCCATATAGGGGACAAAATAGTGCTCCCTAGTGAGCTGAAATTTGAGTGGTTCCTATAGAGGTCTAGGGTCTGATTTTTGAGACTCTAAAGGTCAAGTGTCCCCTATAGTGATTTTTCAACTTCCAGTTATGGTTCGAAAGTCAAAAAGACGTATAGGGATGACATGCTACCCTGAAGCGGTCACCTTGCACGTTTCTCTTTTAAGGGACCCTAAGGTTGTCCATGTAGGGGCCACTCTGGCGTACCTAAGGCAAGCGAAGGAAAAAGACGAAAAATAATAGTTCCAAATGTCGAAAATGGTCATTTATACAGAGCCCTAGAGGGCTAAATTCAAGTGGTACCTATAGGGTTTTAAGGTCTGGCCCCTATAGTGATCGTTTAAGTTTTTGTTATGATTCGAAAGTTAAAAAATGTATAAGTGCTCACCTAAAAAGGCTACTTTTGCAAGCTCATGGTTCTAGAGGGCTAAAATGTAAGTGATGCCTATAGGGTTTTAAGATATGGCCTCTACAGTTATCCCTCGAGTGATTTTAAGATTGCCCCTGTAGGGACCGCTCTAACCTTCCTAAGGTGAGCTTAAAATAAATGAAAAAGGCAAAAAAAACGTGGTTCCAAATGTCGAAAATGGCCATTTGTACACGGCCCCCATTGCGGAGGGCGTAATGCTTTCCTATTCGTATATATATCTATGCGTAGGTCTGACGGCCCCTCCAACGCTCATTTATCTCGATTTGTGAAATTGTGCCCCGAGGCCTTCAATCCAATCCTGAGGCAGGTTTATGGGTTTCCGGGCGTCCGTCCTTTCGAATAACATTATGAGAGGGCAAGGACGCGAGTTTCATGAGAAAAAAAGTCCAATTTTTTTTTTTGCAAAACGAGTTCAAAAATATGTAAAAAAAAAAGCCTCAAACGCATGAAAAATCCGAAATTTCTTGTGATAAAAAAATGAAAGATTTTTTTATTTTGATCGGTTGATTTGAAAAAAATATCATTAGAGCGCATTTTCATATTGAAAAATTAGCCTCTGAAAAATATTCCAGGTTTGTTAAAAAAATATCCTTCATTAAAAAAATGATCAATTCATACGTCGATTCTAAAAAAATGAGAAAAATCGTGAATTTGACACAAATTTATCGATAGAGCGCGAATCGACGTGAAAAAAACAGCCAAAAATTTTTCCATTTTTTTATCGATGGAGCGGACTTGAAACATTCAAAAAGGCCTTCAACTTATGGGAACTACAAAAAATTTTTTTTTGTCATCAGAACGCAAAAATCGAGAATACAAAAATCCAAAGAGTTTTTAATTAACATTAATCGAAAATTCAAATTTAATAAAAGAAGAAAAGACGCGGTAAGTTTTCAATCCGCTCGATTGCCTCGGGGACAACTTTTTTTCTAATTCATAGCAAATGAGAGCGGAAAGGAGTTCATTAATGATGAAATAGGGGGCAGAATCGTCAATTTGATTCTCCACGAGTCCGAATGTTCCAAATTTCTCTAAGAGAATATTCATTTTTTTCTTCTTTCAGCGTAGGTTAAAGAAAAAAACTGCATTTTTCAGAAAAAATTAGTTGAAAAATGCTTGAAATACTCTGAATTTCTCAGTTTATCCTTGGGGCGCATTTGAGACTTTAAAAATAGCCTTTTTAGATTTTTCATTTTAAGGAACTTAAAAAAGGCTTCAAAGCTAGTTTTTTAAGGAGTTATACACAGAAGCTTGACACTAAAAAAACCGACCAACTAATCAAAATCATACCCAATTGAATAATAGATTGGCTCACTTGGGTAATAAAAAATATGGAGAGATTTTCAAGCCAGCCTATTTAATTTTTTTTTTTTTGGTAAAGCCTTATCAAAATCAACCTTAAATCCCTAATAACCTAAAGAACCCCTATTTTTCAGCAACCTTACAAAAAGTACCTGTGAATCTCCGACGATAAATGGCGTCCGGCCGCTGAAATCCTGCTGCATCCTCGTGGAACTGAGGCGAGCCGTGACGTAGGCGCCCAAAGGAGCGGCTCGTTTTTGCCGGATTTTTGGGTGTTCCTTTTCGTCGACGTTCTTGCGGATCTGTAAACGGAAATGATGATTAAATGAGACATTTGGATGATTTTTGAGGCCTCTCAAATTTTTCCAATTTCTTTGATTTTTTTTTTGACCTATTTTGCAAAGTTTATTGTGCTCCATACAAGCGGTCACGTTAAAAAGCATAATAAATGCGAATAATTTTCATAAAACAACTTTTCTAGCACTTTTTCTCTACGCCAGTAAAAAAACGATGGTCTCGAAGCGAAATTCGGTTCCTGTTCTGATATACGGTCTTTTTACGGGAGAAAAATGGGACACAAACGGGTTAAAAATACATGGGCATTTTTTCATTCTACTCCTGAGGTGGAAAAATATTGAAATCAAATGAATTTCGAAAAATTTTTTTCTTCACTTTTTAGAGTTCGCAATCCAGGCAGTTCATTTTTGCCGTTACCACCTTGATACAAGGAAAATATTTTAGTCCAAAAATGTCTGAAAATGTGAATTTCGGTTGGAATAAAGATTGCTCCGAGTCATTCCGTATATGAAGCTAAAACGAGAGAAATATAAAGCTTTTTTTCGTTTTTAAACTGTCAAAAGTCGATCGTCGATGCAACCCCCAAAAAAACTCCAATAAATTCCGAAACAGGAAAAGTGTGACCTTCTTGGTCGGCGAAACAGACAACTGCTTGGCCAGGGCGGCTCTTTTCTCCGACGTCGCCCGCTCGAGATCCGTCGAATCCATGTTGACGACGTCTTCCTGAAGAATCAAATCATTTTATGTGACAAAATTGGGGATTCAGAAATCTTTTGAAAAGATAGGAAGCTCAGAACTTTTGGAGCTTCTCAAGAACGCTTTATGAGAAGTTGAGGAACGAAAAAACTGTGTCTATAATTGAAAAAAATGTCCGAAACTTTTTGGAGGTCTAGGAAAAGATTCCTCTATTATTCCCCTCGGACAAAAATATGCTTTCCACTATCATTTCCCAAACGAACATTGCTATAATTGGCGGGGACGACGATGATCCAATAATGGGAGATCTCTCCGTATTCCTCGGAAGCCGGCGAGAGTCGGACCATCTGTTGGCCGGCGAGCATATTCGTCGATTCCAAGACCAAAACGGGCCGTTCGACGAAGGGAGGTCCGGTACAGTCGGTTTTTGTTGTCACCTTAAAATTTGAGCATCTGATCTGAGTCTGACTAATTTTTGCTATGTTGACATCGACTTAGAGACTTCATTTGGGACTTTAAGTTAAAGTTAATGGGGAGAAACTTTAAAAAATTGACTCTAAAAGGGGTCGAAAACTTCGCGGTTAGATTTCGCTGTCTAATGATTTTCGATGGCCCCACGCGCGAACCGTTTTAGGTCAGACGCAAAAAAAAACAGCCTTTAATTGTCGAGCCACTTCATGTGTAACTTTTCAGTTAGATGCTGACTTGAAACTCTATCCAATGATTTCCGATGAAAACGCGCGCAAGCCGTTTCAAGTCGGACGCAAAAAAGAGCCGTTACACGTCGAGCCACTTCATACGTAGATTCAAAATTAGAGCACCAAATTTCGAACTTTCCTCATTTTTATTGAAAAATCTTGTTAGACTCTGAATTTTTCGTTAGAAGCTAAATTGAATACTGAAGCTGTCTAATGATTTTTCGTGACCACGCGTGCAAACCGTTTCAGGTCGGACGCAAAAAAAGCATTTATTCGAAGAGCCACGTCGATTTCAAGTTAAAGAAAACCGTCGCATTTAAAACTTCATTTTTCTTTCTAACCCAGGCGTGTCTACGTGTTAATGAAAAGTTGAAAAGAAGATTAGGCCACTATATAAGGCTCTAATTCCACTGATAATCAATTCAATTCTCAACCGCCTCGAAGCCTTGACCGCCCCGACGTCTCCACACCACCCTCGAGGCCTCTACCGCCCCCGACGTCTCCACAACAGGACGACGACGATCAACCGCCTTCACGAGACGTCATGTCTATATAGAGGTATATTCATAGGCTCTTCAATCGTTGGCGATTCTTTTGGACTCTCACGGCGCTCGTTTCGTCTGTGAAGATGCTGTACACGAAAAACTGGCCCAAATCTTCCACGTGATCTATTTTTTAATAACACCTATTTACATACTCAACAAGAACCATTCACGCTACTTCATCCAAAATCGAAGGCCAACCTCTTTGGGCCAATATCTTCTGGAACCCGGTGGTAGAGTGTGAACGCCAATGTGGAAGGTATACTGCATATTTGGTCGAAGTGAGGTCCATCTGAATGAGAAAAATGGACTCAAAGGACTGAAAAAAACTAATGGGAAAAATTCAAAAATTAGAAGTACAGAAAGTTTTTATTCAGAAACTCTTTTTGCACACAAAAAAATGCAGAAAAAAATCGTGGAATTGCTCAAAAATGGTCAAAATTTCGCCTCAAAAAAAAAAACTTGATTAACCTCTAAAAACCTTTAAAAATTAGAAAAAAAACTAAAAATCTATTTCAAAATTCCAATTTTCCCCAGAAAACCGAAAAAAATCATCTTTTACTTTCAAAATTTAGTGGGATGCGCTTTGGAAATAATATTACAAAGTCCAAACTTTAAATTTTTTTTGGACAACTCACAAAAATTCCCTCGAATTTTCGGGAAGTTCTCTGACGTAACCAGGCGTCGTCATGGTTTTCAACTGAAGGTCCTGGTTCAAATATTCCTTGATTCCGGTGTGATTCAGGTGAAATCCAACGTTCCGCGGTCCAGTGTAGTCCCATCTAGAAAACAAAACCATAAACGGGCTTTTTGACGGTTATTTTAGGGCTTTGGAATATAGAGATAATCATTTTTCCAATGGTGTTCTGTAGAAAATTTTATCAAACTTTGATATTTTTAGAAAAAAAGATAGGAAAATCATGGAAAAATCTGTGATAAACGAATTTTAACTTTGAAAATAAAGAGAAATTGAGATTATTGTTTTTTTGTTTGAGTAAAAAAATCTTTTTCGAAAAAAATTTTTTTTTGCTTTTTTTCTGTTAGAAAACTCTATTGTAAATTTTTTTCAAAAGCGGTCATTTTTTTAAATTGAGCTTATGAGAACCTTCCCTCTCTCTTTAAGGCCTAGAAACTATGAGGGAACCCTTAAATTTTGAAAACTCAAAAACGAGATTTTTGAAACCTCTTTTTCTTCAAATATAGGCTTTTTCGAGACCAGAAAAAAATGTTTGTTTTTTTGAATATTCAAGTTTGAAAAAAATTTTTTTATGTCGTTTTTTTCGTTCCAAACTTCACAGAAAGTACCAGTATTCCTTGATTTTTCTTCCCCGTTTTTTAATATCATCAAATTGCTCCTAAAACTCACGTCAACTGAACAGAGTTGCTCGTTTTCCAGAGAACCCTCAAATTTTGGACCATGTAAGTCGGCGAGACGCTTTCCAGGACTGTTGGTGGGTCGGAGCATGGCCCTTGTCGCTGAAAATTAAAAGATGAATTTTTTTTTCTTGGAAACTAGAGTATAGTTTGTTAGCCGCGACTTGAAACTTTCTGACTGTCTGCGTCTCTCTGTTCCCTCGCCGGCAGGTCAGAGGAACACGGAAATATCACGTCTACATGAGAGGGTCGCCGATAGACAAGGAGGGCGCAGAGATACTGTTTCAAGTCGCGGAAACCGGTATATGCTTCATAAAATTATCTTTTTAAAAACTTTTTATCTTTAGCAGTTTTAAGAAATTCAGTAAGATTTATTTCTTAAAAATTTCTTGGAGTTGCTAAAAAAATTTTTTTTAGATATTTCAGTCCACATTCTTTTTGGTTTGATAGAACTACAAATTTTCAAAAATGCACTATTTTTGCGAATTTGTACCTCATCGTACAATGCAAGTCGCACTTTGGGAAACTACAAAAATTTCAGCTAGAGTATTTTGGTCAGAGAATTTCATATTACTATTTCGGAGTAACGATAAGAAAATGACTCTTTTCAAATTCCAGTCTTCTTAGGTTGTCATAATCAAAAAAATAATGTTCTTGAGTTCGAAGCAGTTTGAAAAAAAGTTGAATAAATAAAAATATGCTTTCTTCACTGCATTTCGAGCAGGAAAATTGCTATTTTCACAGTCTTTATTATTTAAAAACCCCCTAAAGTATATAAAGACTGCTAAAGTCTCATCCAAAGTCTTCTCAAAATACAGACCGGTTTACCTACTTTTTTTTTTGAACCCCCTTCTACCCTCAAACCCACATTGTTTTTCACAGCCAAGACACAAAACGCGTAAGGTTTGTGGGCCGTCAAGTTTGGCACTTCATAGTGGCGAACGTGTCCCAAAACGGGCTGTTGGACCCATTTTTCGGTGTCCGTTCGGCTTCCCGGCTCATGGATGTACTTGACGACGAAGGAATCGACCTGAGAATGACAAAAATTCTTTGAATTCGATGAAAAACGAACCGGAGCCGCTTCAAAGTCCCATTGAACGACGGCCGAAGAATTGCTCGTCGCTTCAACTCGAACATTTGTCGGCGGACCAACAAGAGCTGGAAAAAATCAAATTTAAAGATGAAAGTCTTTTCTGATCGAAAAATAACTTGAAAACCATCTGAAGTTGAGTTTTTCACAATTTACCACCAACAAACCTGTTTTGAAACAAGTCACTGAAAAAAAATCAGGAGCTATCAACTTCTGGCTGGAACTTTTCTGTAGTGTTTTAGCCGGAAATTCAAACTCCTTCCTGATAAAATCGACAAAAAGATCATGTTAGTTATAGAGCTCTTCAGAAGGTCAAAAACATCCAAAATTTCCTTTGTGCCTTCTTGAAAATTTTTAAAAAGTCCGAATTTGCCCCAAAGATCTATTACATCTCTAAAGCAACCTGAAGCCTTTTTTCAAGAACCAAAAGTTCAACTACGCAGTATACAAAGAAAACAGTCCAGTCATGCCTTTCTTTTTGGGCTGAAGAAGCGAATTGATAACAGCCGCGAAAATGTTGCCATTGGCGCGATACGGCCGATCATCGAGCGACATCGCCTCGATGGCGAAGAACCCGCCGGCGGCGTCAAACGGTAGGCGTGTACGTGTGCGTTGCTTCGCCGTGCCACGACGACGATAAATCGCGTCGTCGGTGGCGACGACGACGACGTCGCGACAAGCGACAACGAGCACGCAAGCCAGGTAAATCACCGAATAATTCATTGGGGGCCCTTGGCAACGTCGGAGGAAGCCTACGACATGGGGAGAAGAAAACGTGGAATAATAGCTCGGAATGTAGGGTATCAATCGGCTGTCATGGGCCCCATAATTGGCCTACCCAAATATAGATATAGATCCGAATACCTTTGGCCGAGTGCAAAACCGCTGCCAATTGCCCCACCTCCTCCAGCTTCTTCTCTGGCTCTCCCTCGCCCTCTTCATGTCCCCCCACTCGTGTCCACCACTTAATCTTTAAGAGGTTTTCCTATGCGGTAATCGAAGTGAAAATTCTGCCCTCTCTCTCACACTCTCTGCTCAATAGGGGGAAACAAAATGAAAGACACATTTTGTGCATTTTTCACACAACAACCTCCTTCCACTCAAGCTAATTTGCAAACGATTTTTCTCCTTTTCCGCCTTTTCTAAGGGAAAAAAAAATTGGAGAATGTCGAGTTACTTCTTTTAGTACGGCTACTACTACGAAGAGGGTATCGAATGTACTTTAAATTCGAACCGAACCTCTCGGACTATACGAAATATTGGGTTTCTATGTGAAAAAAAAATATGAGGGTACGAATTTTTGTAGTTTCAAACCATTTTTTGTACTATTGATTAAAAAGCTCTCAAATCGGCTTTTGAGCTAAATTTTCGGATATTCGAACTCTATCCTAGGAATCCCTGAAAATCAAGGAATCAAAACTAAGTTTCCGGAAAAGTCTTTAGTAGCTAATGAAAAAGGTTCAAAACATCTACAACTTTTTAAAAAAATGTTCCCCGATTCATCGAAAAAAATCCATTAATTTCTTTAAAAAAACCAAAAAGAACAGATTCTTACAGAAAAATTTTTTTAAAAATCGATAAGAATCAATCTTGTGAAACCAGAGTTTCTCACAAAACGTTATAAAAAAAATCCCGTAACTTCATTAAATAACTTTATTAACCTAAATTAAATTTAAACAAGTCCGAAATTAATCAGGCGCTTTGAAATCCGCCTGCAAAAATCTCTCAAAAGCTCAAGTACTTCGAGAAGACTCCAGAACTCATTACGATGTCGAAAAACATCGAAAATTCAAAAAATTACGACCGAGTCCAAGGAGTCCATCAAGGTGAAAAAAAAAATCAATTTGAAGCACAAAACCCTTTAAAACATCCTAGGTGAGTCCAGCGGCTTTGACAGCCCGTAAAGAAATATCTATCCAGTCCAGTCCAATCCAATACAAAGAGTCCATTAAAAACTGTTCAGAACGAAGTAACACGAAAAAAGTACACGAAATTCGAGTGAAGAGCAACGCCGTGGAGGTGAAAGGCAAGGTGGCGTCGACGACGAGACTCGCCGGCGTCGTCGTCGTCGACGGAAAGTCCGCCGAGTTCGTCTTGGAGATGCCCAACATGACGGGATGGTCCAGCGGGCCGGGGGCGCGGTTCAGAATTGCGCTGAAGACGTCGGCCGAGGATACGTGCTCGGTGACGACTTCTGAAGTCGCCATCGCCTCTTCCTCCTCTTCGGCTGCCGTCGACGCTTCTTGTTGTTGTCTTTCTGAAACCTTTTTCTGGTGGTCCCAATGGGCCTCTCCGAGAGTGTGATGCAAAATCGAATAATGTGTCGCCGAAGCGAAGAGGGAAAAAAGGGAAAGTGTCATTGTCGCGTCTGCAGATGATTATTGGGAGTATGAAAAAAGGGCAGCTCTTTCCTTTTTGTAAATATTGAGTTTTGATTTATGAACACTGCTCGAAAAACACATAATTTTTTGGGAATCATGTGAAAAAGTTCATTTAGGCCATGTCTATCCTGCTCATTGGAAAATTGCTCTGAATGAACCATCTCGAAATTTTTGATGAAGGTCAAAAAATTGCTTAAAATGGACTATTCCGAACTTGAAAGATTTCGATGAAGATCAAAATAAAGGTTAAAAATGCTTTAGATGTGCTACCTTAAAGTAAAACTGGTAAACTTAAACTTAAACTTTTGAAAAATGGACATTCTCAAAAGTTTCTATGAAGGATTAAGTCAAGCTAATAAAGCTTCTATGACTATCTTGAACTACCAGCATTTGATCACTCTGAGAAAACTGCTATAAAAAAACAATGCTCATGACTTTTCAACATGAAACCCTCTGCAAACGCGACGGACACAAAAGCTATAAAAGAAGTGTGGAAAAAGGTGCCCTGAAAAGGACAGCTCGGGCCGGACCTGTCACTGCATCGGCGCCCTTGTGCAGCTTGCTAATTTGCATCTGCTTCCGTTGTTGTTTCGTCTTGGCGGACATGGCGGGACGGCCGCCGCGTTGTTGCCGTCGTCGACGACGTCGAGTCGAATGAAAAGGAGAAGGAGAGGTCGACGCCATCTTGATTTGGGGTGGATTAGCAGGGAGAACGAAGACGATTAAAAAAGAACAAAATAAAGAAAAAAAAAGAAACGAAGAGCCGCAAGAAGCAATTAATTCACTCTGTGTGGGTATGTTTGAGGATGGAGGAGCTTGTTTGAAAGCCGAGAACCCTCCTTCCAAGACCTTTTCCTTACTCGCCAAAACATCAATTAATTTGTTTTCTTCATTAGAGATACTTAAAATGAAATATTCTTTCAGCTCCTTGAAACTTTAAGGCGAACTTCGAACATTGAACTTCTTATAAAGTTGAGAATTTCTAGTTCTTGAGAGGTAGATCAATCTACAGATACAAAAAAATGGTTCTTTAAATATAAAAATACCTCAATTTTATGTCAAATACGTAAACTACTTTGAAAAAGAGAAGAATTTTCATTTTTTTTTTAAATTTTCTCATTACAAATGCTTATTCTGAAAAATTCTAAAAGCTGTAAAATAATGATATTTTTCATGGGATGAGCTTAAAATTCCCAAATAACGCCTAAAAAAGTCCAGAAAATTCATACTAAGTTCCATTTTTTCTTCGGAAAAACGCAAAAAATAGGATTTTCAAAGATTCTCATCGAAAAAGCCGCAAAATTCTTAAAACCCTAATTCACGACCAAAAAAAAAAATCATCCTTGCCTTTTTAAAAGCGATGAGCAATCAAAAAACCTCGAAAAAAAAGAAAATTTTAGAGGGGTTCGCTTTGAAGGTCTCGCCAGCCGGGGGGAAAATCTCGTTGACTTAAAAAAAACTGCAGAGAACAAAGAAAAGCGCCAATTTGAATTTTCGTCTCGTCTACACATCGGGGTAGATGTGACGAAGACGTATTTTTCGCGTTGGTTCCAAGGGATATTGGCGGGCGGGAAGAAAGGAAAAGCCGACGTCTTCTGAAGACGTCTTCGGTCGTCGAGATCGGATGAATGACTTCGTGGTTGACGACGATTCGGCTCGACTTGGCAGGCCAAAGGAAGAAGAAGGAAAAAAAAAAAGAAGCGGGTAGAACTCATCTATGGTGGCGGCACACACACACACATACACATCACATTAAAAACTGCGACGAGAGCCTGAGGGCTTCGAAAATGAGTTCATTCTCAACTTGGGGCAACTTGGGGCAACTAGAAGATGAAGTGAAATTGCTCAATGGAGCTCAAGAGCCGGCACTTTATGAGTTGAGATGAGCTTGCACTTTTTTTCGAAAAAGAAGAAAGTGCCCATAAAATCGCCTAAAATGAGCAATAGTGATAAATTCGTTCACATATCATCAAATTTTTCCGTTTGGCGCTCTTTAAATTGAATTATGTTAACATGAGCAATAATGAGAAACTTCGAAAAAACAGAATTATTTTTTTGTAAGATCCAAAAAGTTCTGAAAGTTTCTGCTATTCGAAAAAAGTTCGCTAAGATGAGCAATAATCAGAAAATTTAGCGAAAGCTTTTCGAAATGTCCCGTTTGGTGCTCTTTAAGTTGAGCTATGGTAACATGAGCAATAATGCGAAATTAAAAAAAATTGAATCAATTTTTTGGCAAGCTCCAAAAAGTTCTGAGAGTTTCTCAAGCACGAAAAAAATTCTTTAAGATGAGCAATAATTAGAAATTCTCATTTTTTTCCATTTTTTTCAGATAGAAAAATGGAAACGTTGGACAAAAGACCATAAATATTTTGAAATTCGATTTAAAACTTGAACAAACATTCCAAGATGTGTCTCAAAGTTCCAAGTATGAAAATGAAGGATAAAAAAAATAAGGAGTAAAATCCAGAAGGTGAGAAAAAAAAAACGACTGCGAGTGGAGTGGGGAAGATTAAGTCATGCAAGGCATCATCCAATTCATAAGCTTCCAACAGAGTGGAAACGGCCCAATTTTTTTCCAGTATTTTTTTTTCTCGGCTCCTGTTTTTCGGATAGAGAGCACACCTGGCCTCGAACGCATAAAAATTCGAATAAAATAGGAGAGGTACCGCCATTCGGGTAATTTGATATGGTTACACTTAACAACGGCTTTAAACTTGGAAAACAGGCCTACTCAGTTGTTTTCCAATGTTCTTAACATCAGAAAATCCTCTAGTGTTCTTAGAAAACACTATGAGAGCGTTAAAGACCAACAAGGAAAGTAGTTCTTGTAATTTTTGAAAATCGGTTAGATTCTAGGTCAAGCTTCTGAAATTCTTAACCTTCACAATTTTTATTAATACTAGAAAAGACGTCCTGAAGTATGAAAAAAACGACGAAAAGCTTGGAAAAAAGCTATTTTTATCGTTCAAAATCACTTCGTCAGAAAACATTCTGAGCCTTCTTATAAGAAGCAAATAAAAACGCCATCCTTGTAAGCTCAAAATTCAACAGATGAAGCTCCGAAAAATCGTAGAGTCGAGTCAAAAAGTGGAAGGGAACCGAAGCCGACGAGCACCATAAACCACCACCCAACTTCAACTAATTTGCTCCGAATCTCATGTAGAAGTGCCCCGGCAGGCCCATCTAAGAAAAAGGTCTTCAAGCTTGAAAAATGGGCCCAACAAAGACGTTATAGGGAAATATTCAGAGAAATTTATGGTGGGTATTATCAGAAGGAGGATTTCGACTGTTGGAAGCTTCATTTTTGATTTTCAGCTTTTCTCGTCAAGATAAAAAGCTGATTAGCCATGGAGCGCGCTTTCTCCGACCTATTCGGCTCATGAAACTAAAGCCAGAAAGACAAATATTGTAGGTGAAGCTGACCTAAGATATTTTAGCGAAAGAAAACTTTGGAGAGAAACGTTCTGGAAGTGAAAAAATGGAAAAAAGCTCAAATTTTGAATTGGCTTGGAATTTTGCGATTTTTATCCATGGAGCAAAGAAGCGCCTATACACTAGGAAAATTTGAGGCTCAAAATCTTCGACTTTCTTTTCAGACTATTGATGCTCGTTTCTATCCAAAAAATTTCAAAATACATTGCTCCAAAAAAGTGTCAAAATATCAGCCTCATGTGCGCTCCACGGATAAAAAGTTCCAAAAGTTCGAATTTCTTCCGTTATGTTAGAGAGAACAAACAAACAGCTAAAAAAAGTTCAGATGCGCTCTGGAATAATGCTAGGTTTGAAAATTTCTAGATATAAAGAATTTTCTTCAAGTTTAAATTCTCATTCCGTCAGTCCTTCTCCTCCAGCTCCGCTTCAAGCGCGAGATTTTTCTATACTTATTTTCTAAGAACCATCATTCGGCTCAACTATCATTCACTATTTGTTCATAGAATTATATCTCGACTCTAAAATCCATTCAAGCATTCTTAATATTCGATCTTGAAACAATTTGAAGTCTCAGCTCCCATTCCAAGTGCTTCTCCTCACCCTTCAAATGGGAGCAAATCCTAGTAGTCGCATTGTCGAGCTTGAACCAGGCCTGTTTGACGCCGTCCGTGTTCGAGACGTGGTACTTCCAGCCGGAAGCCACGTAGTTGAGCAGATCTTCCAGGGAGTTGATGATGCCGTCTTTGCACGAGATCGGCGAGATCAGACCGCCCAGCGGGTCTTCTTCCGTCTCTTCAGTCGCCGCCAATTTCGGTCGTTCATCTTCGTCCTCGTCCATGCCGGCCGCAGTTTCAAAGCGTCTCAAAACAGGAGGAACTTTTATAGAAGGACGAAAAATGGGTGACGACGAATCTCGGGGAAAAAAGTGGGATCGATCATAAAGTTCATTCATTAGAGCTTGTGTTTAAAGGAGCATATCGTGAAATTGATTGAGGTCTCGAAGCGAAGAACCGTTTTTTTTTTTTCAAAAAAGCAGATTGAGGAATTGTACCGGAACAACTTCTAGGGAAAAATGGAATGATACAACAAAGTTCATTCTTTCAGCTTTATATAAGTGGAGGAGTGTTTAAAGGAGCATAGCCAAGGTCTCGAGACGAAGAGTCGTTTTTTTGTTATTCGATAAAAAATACTTCTCAAAATTAGTAAAATTTATCCAGAAATATGATAATTTTTCCAATCTGGGAGTTAAAAAAATTGATGTTTTTCATTCATTTCAGCTTCCAAATGTGGGCCTTTTGAAAAGAAAAAAAAAATTCGAAATTCAAATTTTGAGGCCAATATTCAGTATCAATCCAAAAATAACTACCATGAAGAAAAAAGCTTTAAAACTAGCACTTAGGAAAATTTCTATTGAAAACAAAAACAAGACGACCTTTACTTATAGGCCAGGTAAAAATAATGAACGACGTCGGGATGAGAATATCTTCGCCGTTACCAAGGCGAAAAAAGGAAGACAATAGGACCTCGAAGAGCCGTCGAATGAATGAATGAACCGAGCCATTATACACACCTCTCGAAATAGAAAATACCAAGGTTCTTTTGAAAAAGAAAAAAAATGCAAAATTCCTTCAAGCCACACAGCGGGGGACCAAGCTCTTGATGAGGCGAGTTGTAAATATTTTTCGAGAAATATATGTTCGACCGAAGGGAGATTTATAACTTTTTGCAAATTTTTCGTTTTTCTTTTTCACATTTTTCAAAAAATTCCAGACCGATTTTGGATTGTTAATGGTGAAAAAGAAGAAAAATCAGTATATATACATATTTTTTATTTTTGAAAATCTGTAGGAGAGCCAAGTGGTCACTAAAGGGGTCCTATCCAGGTGGAAAATTCATATATCTGCCGTGAAATCTCGTAAAGTATTCACTTAAGGGACACGTTTAAAGTGGCCACTTGAAAGATCTCACCAGTACAACTTTCAAAAAGGCACTTAAAAATTTGCAAATTGTCTCATCTTCAAATAAATAAAGGTAGTGGACACTTAAGTGTTCCCTCAAGTAGCCACTCAAATTTTCCAGAGTGCTTTCAAGTGAAAATGAAAAAAAAACTTTTAAATAGTGCAACATAGGAGTATTTACATCATTCTGGAGCCCAAAATTCCTACTTTTCTCCAAATTTTGAGTCAAAATCACTAAAAAGAGGGAAAAATGTGTGGCTGGACAAAATCTGGACAATCCACGTTTGTCAAACGTATACGTGTGGGGCTAATCCTGGATATAATCTCTTCTGGTGAGCTCACAATCCGTCGGAAAATCAATGAATCTAATCTCAACTGCCGAAAAAATTAGTTTATAATTAAGCTTATGATCTCTAGAAAAAGTTTCTTAAATCTATCGAATCGTAAAATTTTGAGATAAAAAGGGGCTCTTATCATTTGAAGACCAAGTTTTCAAAAATACTATACTAAGATGCCTAAAATTGTAAAATAGTATAATTTTGAAGGTTTATAACACGACAAAGTGAGCAAAAAAATGAACTTTGACTCTTAAAATCTGTTTTTGAACACCGACTCAAAATGCGTGAATGAGACCCGCGTCATGTTACAAATCAAGTGGAAAAAGGTCATATTTTCTTTAGGAGAACTTTGGTTGAAGTTTTGGAATGAGAAGCTTGAGGCTGGAGAAAAAATGGTAGAAAGATTGGAAAAATTGTGATAACCTGATCGGAAACTTTGGAGTGATAAGGGAAATTGAAACTTCTGGTTCAGGAATCCCTGACTTTTCTAGAACCAAAAAAACTCACATAGAGGTTCAAAATTGACTTCAAAGCAAGATTTCAAGGCTTCTAACCTCAGAATCATCAAAAAAGACATGAGAAAAAAATTGAACATAATTCCAACTACTAGAAGCTCAAAAAACGAGTTCATTTTTAGGCCAAGAAGCCATATGAAGACATCAAAAAGTGATCAAATTACTCTTCTTCTTCAACCTATCAGCAGCGTCTTCCTCTGCCTTGTCCACGCCTTTTGAAACCCAATAGGAGGCCGAATAAACAAACAAATACGAGTAGACTAGGTCCGAGTCATTCAAATTCAAATTTTGACTTGACTTGGGATCTACTAGAGTTTCAATCAATCTCAAAATTGGAGTGAGGAATCGTACTTACATGAAAGCTCGGAAAAGATGAAAAAATATACGAAATTAAACCGAAATTTGCGTTTTTCATGATAAAAAATGAATTTTCTTCTCATTTCTATCGTTTTCAGTAGCTTCATTCTCATTTGAAAAGTGTAAATTACTATTCAAACTGTTTTTTTTGCGACCGAGAGAACCAAAAGATCAGAAAAGGTTTGAAACTTGTCTCGAAACCTAGTTTAAAATGATTCCTATCAAAAATAAACTTTTTTAAAGCTTCTTTAAAGATTTAAAGAGCATGAGATACACTTTCGAGAAACTTTTATAGAGAAAAAATCTCTCAAAATTGTGAATTATTAGATTTTATTTTCTAATTTAAATAACCTAATGCCTTCTAAAAAGCTTGAATTTGGGACTCTACAACTTTTTTTCCATTGAAGTAGCTGAAAAAACGTTCTAAAAGCCTAGGAAGACGAGAAAAAGATGAAGAAGCTGACGAGAAGAAGATGGTAGGCTGCCAAAACTTTCTCAGATATTCATGGAAAAAATCAAGAAAGAGAAGAATTCCGGCGAAGAAACGCCAAAAGACAAGGCCGAAAAAAATGCACAAAAGAAAAAGGTTTTTATCCATTTCTTACAACTTCCGAGTGCACGGCGACGCCGGAAAAACGTCTTTTTTTCTGGCTTGGATGGGCCAGAAACGTTGATGGGAAGAGAAGAAAGAGCGACACAAATCACCAAGTTCAACGGGGGGCTCCCAAAAAGCTTCTTCTTCGAGTCCAAACGTCAAAAGTGTGAAAAGTCTATGAACCGTGATGAAGGTTTGGACGAATAAAAAACACGATTTCGAATTTGGAAGAGCTAGAAGGGGGGATTCAAATGGAGCGCAAATGTTCTGGCAAAAAAAAAAGCCGGAGAATTTTTTTTCGGTCGCTTTAAAGCTTAAAATTCGTTTTTTTATCTATCTATGAGAGCAAGCTGAATTAAGCGCATTTCATTGTAGCATCTTTCATTTCATTTTTGAAACGTAGGGTTTCTGGGAAAATTTTTAGTGGCCACTATAGGGTTTTGACGTTTTAGTAGCCACTGTAGTAGTCAAATTAGTGGCCACTTAAGGGGTTAAATACTAGTGGCCACTATAGAGGTCTATATGCTACTACTAGACCACCAAAAACTTTAGTGGCTACTTTAGGGGTCAATGGACCAACATAACTTGTCCAATCTGTTTTTTTTTAAATTATCAGAGTTACTGGAAAGAATACTGGATGAAAAACTACTGAAGTGGCCACTAAAACGGAAAATAGTGGCCACCATAGAGGTGGGTTCAATGGCCACTTTAGTGTCCTCTCCAAGTAGTCCTTGGCGAGCCTTTAAAATGGCCACTAAAAATTTTCCCAGGACTTTCTTCAAAAAGAGCTTGGAAAAGTTTTTTTTTTCCTATAGTAAAAATTGATTTTCAGCCTCAATTTTCCACTGAAAACAGCTGAAAAAGGCGGTAAAAAGTGCATTTTTCAGAGTGCAACGTCTCCTAGAAGAGCCAAACAACTGAATTCTCCGCTCATAAATAATGAGCGTCGGGATAATTTTTGATTAAAAAAAACGAGGGGAGAAAGGTTGCTCAAAAAACTCAATTCTAAGCTGACAAACTAGGCGACGGAGCACATGAATTTCCAGTCGACTGGACTGAAAGGTTAAAGGCTTTAGAGTGACTCAAAAAAGGGGAAAAAGAAGGAGAAACTGAAAAAAAAAAATTGAGGATTATTGTTGGAAAAAAATTAGGCGAAAATTTTCAAGCGATTTTTCAAAGTTTCCTTGTATTTATGTCACCTTATTTTTTCGAATTTTCTAAAAATTCTGAGTTTTTTTCTCTTGAAATTGTTGAAAAAAACTTTACATAGAGCTTGTTTTTAGGCTTGTTTTCAGAGTTTCTGGCCAATTTCCAAACATTTTTTTCGACATTTTTTTCTGACTTCCCAACGTCAAAAAGCTCTGAAAAAAATTGATAGGGGTTGAACTGATTTTTTTCATACTTCAAGCCCTTAAAAACTCCCAAGTGTTTGGAAAATCTTCAAAAACTAGTAAAATTTCGAATATTGTTAGGATTTCTTTCTCAAACCTTTCCAAAACTCCAAACTTTCAGAACCTCAAAAAAAACTCAAAAAAAGAATAAATTCATCGAGGCGATACTTGCAAAAGTCGTAAGTAATACTTACTAAGTATGCGAGGCAAGTGAGCCGAGGAAGATTCACGACGACGAAAAAGAAAAAGAAGAAGAAGAGTTTTTTTAATCATCTAAATGCCTTTCCCGCCCGTGTCAACACATCGTTGCCGAGTCCGACGGGGCGCGAAAAACACACCCTATTTCGCCGGGGCGACTTTTCGACAAATCTATAGGCGAGAAAAAGATAATACGATGAATTTCAGTGCAATCGACTCTGTGAAACTGGAAAAAAAAGTTTTCGAAGGTTTTTTGGAAAAAAAATCCGTGAAATTACCCTAAGAGACACTTTTATATGTATAAATTTTTCGAAAACTTTTAAAACAGACTTATTTTGAGCTTTCGCGCTCCATGGACAGCTTTAGCCGCCGATTCGGAAAGTATATAAATTTCTGGTTCAAATAAAAAATACCCAAAAAAGAACTTTGACCGCTTCTACAGCTTCAAAATGGCCGAAAAGAACTTCAAAAAGCACTTCGATCTTTCGTGCTCCACGGATAATCTTCTTCTTTTATTATCACTAAAGATTAGAGGATACCTTAACAGACACCCACTCTTTGAAGAAAAGATAAGGATAGGGATAAGGATAATCCTACAATTTCTATGGAAGTTATAGCCGTTAACAAATCAGCGAAAAAAAGAAAAAAGAAAATCAAACATTTTTTTCCGAAGACCTTTAACTTTTCTTCAAACAGATATATCATTAAATCTACAACTCCAGAGAAAAATGATAAAATTCGAACATGCCGAAATGTACCTTTTCCAGTCGCGCAAAAAGGTAAGGCGAGCTGAGGGAACGGAAATTACTTTTCGAAAAGGTCGGATATTAGAAATTGGCAGGTGATAACAATATAATATAAATGTGCACTTTGGCAGACTTGAACTTTTGCCAGGTGCGAGAAAAAAGCTTGCAAGGTTTTGTAAATCCTTAAAAGATGCGGAAAAAAAATTTAGTTCAGAGAAAGTACAACAAGGAGGTCTTGGAAGTATTGTAAGCTATGAAAATTTAAAAATTTCAATAGAAAAAGCCAAAATCGCCAAAAAGCGATCTCAAACTTCACCAATCTAAGTCAAAAAGCTTCCATTTCTTGAACGAAAAAAAGGCTGATAACTTGGAAAAAAATAAAAAAACCACAAGACATTTGCAAAAAGCTTGAAAAATCTGACATTTTTTTAATAATAAAAAAAGCCGAGAAAGTCCTACTGAAACCTGAAAATTTCCAAAAAAAGCAACCTCAAGCTTCACCAACCTAAGTCAAAAAGCTTTTTATTTCTTGAATGAAAAACCTGATAACTTGAAAAAAATTATAAACAACAAGAAATTCGCAAAAAGCTTGAAAAATCCGACATTTTTTTATAATAAAAAAAGGCCGAGAAAGTCCCTACCAAAACCACAAAATCTCTAAAAAGACCTCAAACTTCCTTATTCCAAAGCGACCACTTCCTTCAAAAAAAAAAGACCTGATATCTCAAAAATTACAGAATAAAAACCCGCAAAGAGCTTTGGAAAATCCAACAATCTCAGCAAAAAATCCAAAAAACTCACGTTAAAACCTCAAAATCTCCAAAAAGCGACCTCAAACTTCACCAATCCAAATCCAAAGCTCTCACTCCTTAAACGGAAAAAAGGTGAAAGACCTGAGTCAGGTGATAAAGCTTAACAGAGAGCCGTTATGAGGCCGCGAAAATTGGATCATTTGTCGCCACAGTAACAACCCTAATCATGAAAAAAGCATGACAAATGGCGTGAAAATGCACATTTACGGCCGGGCCGTTAATTATATGCCCGGCCGCTCATTTTTTGGCTTGTTTTGCACATTTATTCATTTCGAATACGAAGAAAAGTGCAGAAAAACAGCTTTTTGAGCGTAAAATCATCAAATATCTGAAGTTTTCTAATTTTTTTTCGTCCACATATTTTTTTAAAAACGTCATTCTTCTTTAGAACTAAAAGCTGTCGAAAAGCTCAAAATTACAAATCAACTGAACGAAATTTCAACTCAAACTTGCAAAATCTCCTTTTACAGTTCAGAAGCTCAAATTAAGAAAACCAAAACCACACTTCTTTGCAGAAAATATCTAAAAAAAACCCGGAAAAGAATAAAATAACGAGAACACATGACTACTCGTAAATTCGGCTCATTTTTCTCTGTAAACTTCTGAAACTAATGGCCCAAGGGCACACGAATCCCATGTGATCTATAAACTACAAGTCGCAGAAAAAAATTTTTGTCTTGTAAGTCCTGCACAGGAAACTCGGAGAATAAAAGTATTTCGAAAAATCAAGAAAATCGCTTGATAAAGCTATGAGAGGTTTCCTGAGAAATCCAGAGTTAAAATCGTGAAAAATTAAGATTCCAACGATTCCAAAGCTTCTCAAACAACTGAATAAGGAAAAAAATTTCAACGAGAAAAAAAAATCATCTCAAGCTTCATAACGCCAGAAATCTATTTTAAAAGCTTATCATTCAACTCTGGAATCACTTCTAATCCACTTTTTGAATTTTCTCCAAAAAATGTCCTAAATTCAGCGGTCCAGGGCCTATTGAAATCTTGAATTCGCTCCGATTGAGAAGGCTAAAAAACTCCAGAAAACTCCTTCAAAAACTAAAAAAAATACAAGTCCAGAAGAGCCTGAGAATCTTCCTAAAACTGGACGACTATGAATGAAGCTCCTGCATTTTCTTATTGTCCCATTCAGAACCTGTAAAATCTGTAAAGACAACACAAAAAACATGCAAAGAATCGAGATTTTGTTCAGGAAACCGAACTTCAAAAAGCTTCAAAAACCATGATGAATAACCTATTCATATCTGATAGGTCAAAAAACCCCGAAACTTGGAATTCTATCAAAAATCAGAAGCTACAAATCCAGAAGAGCCTGAAAATCTGTAAAAAACTTGACGATTATGAAGGAAATTCCAGCATGCTCTTCTTTTCTGAAAGCCAAACCACAAAAAACACGCAAAACTCGACATTTTCTTCATGAGACCTAACTTCAGATGGCTTATTTTTCCTCGACAAAAAATTAAAAAATTATGAAACGGCTCGATTATCTTGCTAGAAACTCTATAACTTAGCCCTCCATGAAAAACTACAAGTTAAAAGTCCAGAAGAGCCTGAAAATTTGTGTAAAAAACTGATCGATTGTGAAACTCCTGTTCTTCTTTTCTGAAAACCCTGAAAAATCACAAAAAAGCATGCAAAAATCGGCATTTTCTTCATGAGACCCAACTTCAGATGGCTTCTTATCCCTTCGAAAATGCTTGAATAAACTAACCGGCAGGGTCGGGATTGATGGTGAGGACGGGCGAGAACGGACCGAGGCCTTTCATCGTCGACGCCGCCACTTTGAACGTGTAAGCCCGTCGGACGTTCACCTCGAAGACGGCCGATTTGGCTGGTGGTGTCACCTGAAAAACCCGACATTTTATTGAGCTGTTTGATGGTTCTCGAGGTCGTCGAAAAATTTGGCTGTGGAAAAAAGGAGAAGTCGTAAAGTGAGCCTCAAATTCAGACTCACATAATAGCCTTTTCATGATATTTAATGATTTTCGAGGTCATTAAAGTTGAAAAAAAAAACAAACAATGTTTTACGTTTCGAATATTGAAGAACTGAAAATAAAAACCAATTTCGGCTCTAGAAGAGCTTTTTTGTTGAAGTTTCCTGTCATAAAAAAATCAGGAATTTTTGGGGAATTTTTTTTCAAGGTGTGAGGTTAAAAATACGACAATTCTGACCCATTCCTGTCCGAAAAAAAAAAAACTAAAAAAGGTTTTTGCAAAAAGCTTCGAGCAGATCTGTGAAAAAACTCTGATTCTGAGACCCCTTTTCGAGATTTGAGATTTTAAAAAAGCATCAATATTGAGCGATTCCTACACGAAAAAAGACAAAGAAACTCTGAAGGGAAAGTTTTTGGCCTATTCTGTGAAAAATCAGCTGTTTTTGTGATTTTTCCAAGGCTGAATTTTAGGAAAATCAGCCATTTCTGGGGCAATTTTCAAGGTTTTAGGTGTACAAAAGCAATAATTCTGGACGGAGAAAAAAAAATTTCAGGCCTATTCTGTGAAAAATCAGCCGTTTTTTGTGATTTCTCAAGGCTGAAGTTGAGAAAAACAAGCTATTTCTGACAAGGAAGGTCATTTCACCATGCGGTTGCCTGAAAAATTAGCCAGAACACTCTTTGATGTGCTAGAGGAAGATCCTGAGTCTCTATACCTGCAAAAATCGCCAGGATATCTACCTGGTACATCAAAGAGTACTCTGGCCAATTTTCAGGGAAGTAAAATGGCCTTCCTTGTAAGGATTTTCTTCAAGGTTCGAGATTGAAAAAAAAGCAATGATCCTAAGCGATTCCTACACGAAAAGGACAAAGAAAAACGCGAAAAGACGGCTGATTCTGCAGCAGAAGCCACACACACACACACACAACTCCAACAAGAAGGGGAGTAATTTTGGGCGACCAATTAGGCTGCCTCTTTGAGTTCCCTGCTGATGGTCCGAGTCAGACGCCATTATGCACGAACCACCACACATTCCTTCCGAACACCTTCCTCGTCTTCTTCAAGGCCCAAAAGTTTCGCTCAACTTGAATTACTTTGACGTTTCGCTTCGGCTATGGGGTCTCCAAACTTTGCTCAAACTTTTCCGGGGTTACTTAGTTTTTTTTTTGTTTTCAGTTCACCAGAAGGATTATTTAGGAGCTTTTTTTTTTGAATTTCAGACTTTACTTTGACAATTGCTATTTGAGGCTTTCCGAAAAAAAAAACATCGACCTTTTTTTTAATATCAAAAAATTAGCCAGAGAATCAAAAAACCGTTAGGAGGGAATAAACGTATCTACAGGAAAAAAAAAATTTGCGAAAAAAGCAAGTTCGCTCTAACGCTAAAAGGCCAAGAGAGCGCATAAATAAACTTTGAGGGTTTAGTCTAAAAGTTAACCTTAAAACGCACTGCTTGAAGAAATAAAAATGTTTTTTAAAAACCGACAAAATTCAAAAAAACCACCTAAACTTTTAGAATCAGTTATTTTCTACTAAAATCTGTGAAAACCATCCAATACGCTCAAAAATAAATCTATGAAAGGAGCCGAAAAAAATGCTCGTGGGACATCCAAAGAAAAAGCGAAATCCCATGGACAAGAGAGGAGACGACAACAAAACGTCGAGAGAAAAAAAAAACATCCCCTCTGATATCCGGACCCAGGAAATGCGCGGCCATTTTCCGCCAAACCAAAAGTGCTCCAATGAGCTTTTCCTTGGTTTTTCAGTGGAAAAATCGAGAAGTGAATGAGATGAGGACGAAGTAATGCTATTGAGAATGAACCAAAGCTTTTTGATTTAAAAAAAAAGAAAGATAAGAACTATTTTAGCAAATGAAGCTTCAGCTTTTTTCCCCAAAAAAAAATTGAATTATTAAAAAATTTATCTAATAAATGTATCTCATTAAGAAAGGCTGAAAGCTGTAATAAAATTTTTGTTTCTTTAGTGGCCACTATAGAGGCTGGCCAAGGACTACTTGGAGAGGACACTAAAGTGGCCACTAAACCCACCTCTATAGTAGTCACTATTTTCCGTTTTAGGGGCCACTTTAGTAGTTTTTCATCCAGTATTCCTTCCAGTAACTCTTATAATTTTAAAACAAACAGATTGGACCAGTTATGCTGATCCATTGACCCCTAAAGTGGCCACTAAAACTTTTAGTGGTCTAGTAGTAGCACTTAGACCTCTATAGTGACCACTAAAACGTCAAAACCCTATAGTGGCCACTAAAAATTTTCCCAGTAACTTCAAAAATACGTTCAAATCTCACCGAATCTATAAAAATGTCCGATTTTTCTGAATTCTGATTTTGGGTCAGATTAAAAAATTCAGGAGTTTCTCCCAAAAATCGATTCCTTTAGGATCCTACTAAAGAAAATCCAAATGAAAAACTATTTTCCCTAAAAAAAACGTTTTAAAATCAAGGTTTTCATGGAAAAAATCGAAATTCCGATGAAATGCCTATTTTCTGGATTCAGCCCTATCAAAAATTAACAACCACTACAATTTTTCAAAATTCCAACAGAAAAAATCAATCTCACAGCTAAGCAATCTTAAAGAGGAAAGCCGGGAAAATGAGAACATCTCGTAGGAATATCTGAGGGCTCATTTCAGGAGAAGAAACGATGCTAATTTGGCATGCCACAAGGGGAAAATCGTTATTTTTCGGCTTATTTGATATGAGAAGTTTTTTTCCTGAGGAGCTGACCGTGGAGCGCACAAGTCCTAATATCACAGCTGTCCATACTCAGTCAAGTTTGGAAATTTTCCGTTCAAGAAGGTCTTGTGTGGAGTTATCATTGGAGCACAGAAACCTGCTTTTTAGCGGCTATTTATATTTTTTCTCAATTTTGATTCGATTGGCTTCGCTGATCGCGGTTTTTTAAAGAAATAACTTTCCCTTGGATAAAAAAAACTGATTTTTTCTTTTCAATGTATTTTTCAATGTACTTGGACCTCAAAAATGTCTCGCGATTTTTATTCAAGTTTAAATTGGACCACTCATTTTTTTGATTTTTCATAAAAAAATAGCATTAGAGCGCACAAAGCTGTCACAAAGCCGGCTATTTTTTTCACTTTTTCATCCACATTTCACTCTTGCTTCAATAATTCTAGCTTTTTTTGAGGTTTTTTTTAAAAAACTTCTTTTCAAGTTAAAAATGACTGGAAAAAGCTTAATTAAATAAAAAACTCCGATTTTTCTTCTGTAAAACTACCATTGGAGCACGAAGAAATGCTCAAAAAGGGCTATTTTCTCCTGCCTTTTTTTGAACCTTTAGAACTTTTTTTATCTTGGAGTCAAAAATGACAGGAAAAAAAGCTGAATTTTATAAAAAAACTCCAATTTTTTTCTTTTTTTATAACCACTATTGAAGCACGAAACAATCTTCAAAAATAGTTTTTTTTTCAGCCAAACTTCCTCGATTTTCCTTTCTTTTCTGCTTCCTTTCCCCTCAAAACCCACCGTTTTTTCGAGTCGATCGCCGCTGGAATCCATCGAAGTCAGGACGGCTTTGTAGAAACTGATATTCCCGTTGCGTTTCTCCTCAGCTGGAGGTCGCCAAGAGACGATAATCTGAAAAAAAAAGCTTGAAAGAGGAAAAATTTCTTTATTTTTTCGACTTTTCGCAATTCCCTAGACGCATAATTTATTTGTTTTGAGAATAACTTGAGCCGAAAAATCAACAAAAAAAGGGAAAAAAAGCGGAAGAAAAAAATTCTGGAATTTTTTTACAATTTTTTTAAGTTGATATTCAAAGAAAAAAATTCTCGTTCAAGTTCATAATGACTACTTTTTGAAGCTAGAATCACACTTGCAATAGAATATTCATTGGAAAAGTGATTGAAAAAAACTACGAAAATTCGATGAATGAATTATAACGCTTTATTTCTATAGTTTTGGTAGAATTTTAGACGGAGAAAGTCAAAAAAATATTAAATAAAAAAATGAAAAAAACTCAAACTGAATTGAACATTTTGAAATAAAAAGCCAGGCAGAACGATTTTTTTCCGTTTTTTTAGTTCAACATGTTGATCAAAAAAATCACTCAAGGTCCGGGAAAAACCATGTAAAAAAATAGAAAGAAAAACACTTCGAAATTCTTCATTTTTGTTCAATTTTTTTGAAAAAGGAAAAATCTTAAAAATTCTCTATTACATTTGATTCAAGTTCTAAAAACTCATCAAAAGATTAAATTATTGTCAGTAAAAAAATTTTAAGTTTGGAAAAAAATGAATCGAAATGGGACATTCTCGGCCCAATATTCCAACAGAAAAAAACCTCAAAAAACCTAATTTCAACCCAAAAAAAGGCAACCTTTTTCGTCCTATTCCTGTGTGGCCGCATATAGGACAGAAAATAGTGAGACTAATTCTCAGAACATGCCTCGAACACGTGTTTGTGGAAAGCCGAAACGTGCAAAGGAAGAGCGGAAAATTTCGAGGAAAAGTTGAAAAAAATGGGCGGCTCCACACATGTGCCAGAACTACTACGATATGACTTGGATATCTTCTATCCGACACGTCGTTGTAACGTAATAAACGAATAAAAATGCACACTTTTCACCTACGACAACTTTTCTTCGGGTGTCCACTCAACGGTCCAGCTTGGACTTTTTGTTAAAATCAGTTAAATTGGGCGAAAAAAAATCAATTTTCTCGGAATTTTTCTTACAATTTCGTGATCCTTATAGTCAATATCCATAGAAAAAAACCGTCTTTATACTTACCCAAATTTAGGAGCCTCATAGTCAAACTCAGTGAAAATGAGCGGAAAATTTAGTTTTCTCTGGATAGTTGTACGGTTTCGGAACCCTTACAGTTGATTTCCTAGAAATAAAAAGAAAAAAACTTTTTTTAAAAATTATTATATCAAATTTGAGAGCCTCATAGTAAAATAAGTGAAAAATCAGCAAAAAAATGTAACTTTCTCTAGCTAACTTTACAAAATTGAAAAATGGACTCGATTTCAAAAAAATCAGTGAAAAAAACATATTCTAATAGAACATCTCCAAGATTTTTTTCAAAAACCTTCTCGGATATTTTATAGCAACGAACGTTTTTCGTTGGCTTCTTGAATGAAATTTGAAAAAAATGTTTTTTTAACATGATGAAACCCTAACAAAAACTAAGGCCTTCTGAAACTTGAATCATAAAAATTTAATAAACTTTCTTCTCCCTTTGAAGGTACCCTATCTAACTGGATAGCTAACTGCTCTTCAAAATATCACTTTTTCTCAGTTTCGACTCGATTTCTGTTCAAATTCAACCTTTCGTCAAAGATCATCTCACACCTTTTTTCACTCATTTTTTTGAAAAGCAAAATATTTTACTTTATCACTGATCTAATCGGATCCTTACCTTCCCCTTGAGGATCTCGTACTGGACGTCGAGCGGCTCCCCGTCGGGACTTCCGATGGGTGTTGCCAACGTCTCCGTCGCATTGGCGCTGAGTCCCTCCTTATTTTCGGCGCCCAGGAAAACGTCGTAGACTACTCCCATCCCTGGAAATTTTCAAGTAATTCACATTTTCGAATATCAATTCTCATGAAAAATTGAATGTAAAAGGAGAGTGACAAGGTGAAAAAATAACAGTTAAACCTGTAATAAATTAATAGAAGCTCTGTTACTTTAAACCAAAGTCAAAAAATCGCATTTGATTGCTCAATTTAAAGTTTATAAACCTTAGGAATGGCGTTTGGGCAAAAAAAAAGGAAGGAAATATTGCGGCAAAGTGGAAAAAATGGCTATAATCCTACAATTGGAGTTGCCATTTTCTAAGAATTTCGCTACAAAACAAGAAAATTCCATTTAAAGACCCTAAAAAAATAGTATAGTATTACAACTTTCAAGGCTCTGTTTGAGTTTTTAGTGGCCACTAAAGAGTTTTCACATTTAGAAAAGTTGTGAGCCCTTGAGTCACCTCTCAAGTAGTCACTATAGCTTTGAGCTTTTGAGTAATCTCTCAAGTGACCACCAAAGTATCGATCTCATGAGTAACCTCTTAAGTAACCACTAAAGTTTTGGCCTTTTAGTAGGCTCTCAAGTAACCACTAAAGCTTTGAGCCCTTGAGTGAACACTTAGGTGGCCACAATAGTTTTGAGCCTTTATGCAACTTCTCAAGTAGCCACTATAGTTCTTAACCCTTGAAAAGGCTCTCAAGTAATCACTAAAGTTTTGAGCCCTTGAGTAGTCTTTCAAGTAGAGCCCTTTTGACCTCTTGAGTAACCCCTCAAGTGTCCACTAAAGTTTCCCCCAGAAATTGTTCGGAAAACTCACAAAGACCGGAGACGTCGGTGGACATTTCCGTGCCGGCGACCACCTTCATCAGGGTGTAGGTTTCCGTCGAATTCCTCGGCTTGAGCCACAATTTGTACCGTTCGATGGGCCCTTCGTTGGGACGCGTCCGTCGCAATTTCCACTCGATTCGCGCCACAATCGGCGGCTCGTCGCGCTCCAACGAGACCGACACGATTTCTGGCGCTTCAGGCGCTGAAATTTCGTGGCTCTTTTTGGGCTGGGAAAAGCTATAAAACACTCAAATCACACTGTATTTCGTATTTTTTTTTCTCTTTTTCAATTTTTATCTAGCAAACTATACGCATAGGGTTCAAAATACACACATTATTTTTTTCATACTTCTAAAATTGCAATGAAGGAGGTTCCACTTTATTTTGAAAGTAATGAATTTTCGATTTTCTAAACGTCAAAACTAGCCTATCAACCAACAATTTGAGCCACTATAAAATATATTTTTGGCCTTTTTCGGGTATTGCTGAACCTTTTAAGACCTTCCTTCCATTATTGATGATTCACCGTAAAGTTTAAACCTATTCTTTTTTTTAAGCGCAGTAAAAGCTTTTAGAAATAAGTGTGAAGATGATAAAAACTGACGAATGCCCTGAGTGGTGACGAATTTGCGCTCAGTGTACTCGCCGTCGCCGTAACGGTTGAAGGCGTTCATGTTGAACGAGTACTTGGTGTTGGGGTCCAAGTTGTCGATGATAAAGTATCGTTTCTGCAAGGAATTTCGTCTTTCTCAAGGCTTGGAGAATCATTAATAAGGAACTCCAGAGTGATAGGGGCAACCTTAGGGGCCCTTGGGAAGTCCCCTCTAGGGACCACTTGGGCTTTAAAAAATGAAACATTTTAGCCGAATTTTGTTGAAATCGAACTTTCGAACCTCAGTAACGCAAACCGGACCCCTCCCCCCCTCGTGTGCTTAGAACTGCTCACAAATTTAGGAACTTCAGAGTGGTCCCTATAGGAGCAATATAAGGGATAATTTCATCAACCCCTATAAAGGCTACTAAAGTCGCAAAACTGGTCCCTATAGGGACATGCTAGTCGATAATGGTTATGAACTCTATACGAATAAGCATTTCCATGCGAAAAACTATGAAAATAACCTTTTTTGAATAAAATTGAACGACTACTATGGGGACTACTTAAGCTTTAGGGGCTAAGATTTGACAGCCTTGATTTCACCCCTATAGGGTCTGTTTTTACCCCTTACCCCTATAGGGACCACTCTAAAATTCTTAAGAACTTCTGGAGCTTTCGTTACCGAGTTCCGAGATCAAATGATAAAGGAGTTCTAACAAAAACTGATTTTTCGAGCCTATCAAAGTGAAGTTTGAGATTCTCAGTTGCAAAATTTCAAAACTTCAGTTGCAAGAAATGAAAAAAGGGGACAATTTTTCAAAAAGGGCAAAAGTTTTCGAAGGAAAAGGCAAAACTTGAGGAATAAATTCGCATTTTGTCGGGAGATTCGCGACAAAATTGACAGCTTCGAACCCGCTACTTAGCTCGAACGCCCCGAGGGAGCTCATAATAATGGAATGCAAATGAGTTTCGCTTCAAAGCAAACCAAGAAAATGGGGCCAAGCGAGTAACTATCAGAGGTGGCGGATGAGAAAATCGTCGGTGGAAATGGAAATAATAGAATTTTTGCGAGCCAAACAAATAAAACTCAAAAAGAATCAGATTTTTGGCGCTTTTAAAAAGCGAAAAAAAACAATTGATGATTATCTCATATATTCAACACAAGTTTGAATGAGCCATTTTTAGCTTTTTCTCAAAAATAAGCAATAAATGGACAAAAAAATTTCTCAGAATTTAACAAACTGAATTAGGAATTTCATAGTGGTCTTTAGAGGAGTCAGAGAAAAAACAGCCCCTATATAGGGGTCAAAAGTGGCCCCTATAGGGTTAAAATCAAGTGAATCCCTATAGAAATTATTTTCTGACCCGTTAGCCAATAAAGCTTAAGTGGTCACTATAGGTGTAAAAGGGAAAACTAGCCCCTATATAGGGAACAAAAATAGGGAACAAAAAAGTGGTCCCAATAGGGTTAAAATTTAGATGGTCCCTGTAGGGTTTCAGATTCTGACCCCTTAGTCCCGGAAGCTCAAGTACTACCTATATGGGAATGAGGGAAAAACAGCCCTTACAGGGTCCGAAAAAAGTGGTCCCTGTAGGGGTTAAATCAAAGTGCTTCTATAGGGGTTGAGGATCTGACCCCTAAGCACCTTAAGCTCAAGTACTCCCTATAGAGGTAAGAGGGAAAAGCAGCCTCTATAGGGACCGAAAAAGTGTTCCCTATAGGGGTTTAGAATCTGATTCCTCAGCCCCTAAAGCTAAAGCACTCCCTATAGGGGTAAGAAAGAAAAATAGCTCCTATAGGGGCTGAAAAAGTGGTCTCAATAGGGTAGAATCAAGGTGATCCCTTTACGAGTTTAGAGTCAGATCCCTTAGTCCCTAAAGCTTAAGTGGTCCTTATAGGGGTCTTTCAACTTCATTTTTTGTTTTAGAATGCCCACTATAGGGACCACTAACTATAACCCTTGTACGGACCACTTTTGCAAGCTTTAGTGGCCCCTATAAGAGTTGGTAAAGTGGTCCCTAAAGAGAATCCTTTTTCGCAAAAAGGAAAGTTCCTTCATGTATCGTCACTTTTTTGTATCCCCCTTAAAAATGAAAAAAATCAAACCTGAAGGTCTTTCTGATTGTAGATCCGCTCCTTGCCGGGACTATCCACGACGGTTTTTCGCATTTGGTAGCCCAAAACTTCGCCATTGAGGAATTTCGGCGGGTCCCAGGTGATTTTGACCGAAGTGGCGCTGGTCAACTCGACGTGGAAGTTTTGCGGCGCCGATGGTACTGCAAAAATATTCCTTATATTCAGAATACTTCTCGAAAACTATTTTTCAAAAAAAGCAATCGCTTGAACCTTTTAAGAACCACCAAAAATCCCATATAAATCACTAAATTACCCTTAAATCGCCCTTTCCTATCTTTTCCCACGACATTACGTTGGATAATAAATTACCAAATCAAGAGAATGAAATTGGCGCTCTTTCTCCTCAAAAAATCAATAAAGTTCCAAAAAAGATAATCGCAAGGTATTTTCCAAATGATCACCTTATTATTATGAGTTACCTTAAAAATCGTTGAAGTCTTTGAAAAATTCAGAAGTTTTTTTTCAACTTCTATGGTTTAGTTATGTTGTCTTTTTTGCGCCCGTTTACCACCCTCTAACGACCCAATTTTATCCCTTTTTTCACCTCTCCTTGAGCATTAAAGAATCCTAGCGGATAAGCCTTATAAAGGACGAATAAGGGAGTTTTTAGCACCTTTTTGGGCCCTATTATCACCCTTTAACAACTCATTTTTCTCTCTATTTTACCCTCCTTGAGCCTCAAAAAATCCTAGCGAAGAACCCTAACGAAGAAGCTTCATGAAGAACACAAAAGGGAGTTTTCAGCACCTTTTTGAGCCCTTTTATCACCCTCTAATGAATCGTTTCACTGCTTTTTTGAGCATTCGGGATACAAAAAGAACCCCTTGAGCGCCCGTTTTTGCCCGGTGCTCAACCCCTCAAAAGAGGCGCAAGTTGAAGGCGGCAGTCGGACACAATGCTCAACCCTGTGAATCATCTCCGTCCAGCCAAAATGTGTGTGTGGCGTCGCGTCGGACGGTTGTTGACCCCATATATGGCCGGCGCGAAACACTCAACCCGTGGGAAATCCGTAAGACGAGCCGTTTTTTTTCTTCTTTTTCTTTCTTCTAATTGAAATTTTGTCTTCTTGGATGAAAGCAAGACCAAAAAATTAAGATCTAAGAAAATTCTCTTCAAAAATATCTCGATCATCTTAAGAATCTAAGAGTGGTCCCTATAGGGGTTTAGGGTCGGACCCAACAGCCCCTAAAGCTCAAGTGGACCCTATAGGGGTCTCTCGATTTCATTCAAAAAACGCTTATTTTTCAGTTTTTTTCATGGAATGGCTTCTACGCATATGGCTCATAAAATCATCGACCAGCCCCTAAATGGGCTACTAACTGAAACCCCTCCAGGGACCACTGAAGCTTGCAAAAGTCCACTTTTGCAAGCTTCATTGGTCCCTAAAGGGGAACCTTTAAGAATCCCTAAGGTTACCCATATACCATTCTGGAGTTCCTAAGACCCCGAAAAAAAAACAAATTTCTCTCCTAAAAAATGGTTTCGATCAACTAGAACTCCTTTTTAACAGTTATTCTTCGAGAAACTGCCATTTCGGCGCCTCAAAGACCTTCTCAATGCATTTACGTTTCTCTCCATGTGTGCACCCCACACACAGCCATAATAACGTCACCTGGACAAAAGGTGCCAAAAAGACGTCACAATGGGCTCGGCGAGCACATCCCTCCTTACTCTAGTTGTAAATTGCAAGGCAAACGGGGCCAATTTCGGGAAATCCCCGGTAAAATCCTACGCCCCAACTTGCAGTACGTTTCAAGAGACGGATAAGAAATGAGAAAAACAACGAAAAATGGTAATGCGAGTTTCGTTCTTCTTGTTCTTCTAAGAATTTCAAAAAATCTAAAAAAAAATGAATGTTATCCAAAAACCTTGCCCAGTTAAGAAAAAGGACTCAAAAAAATGTATAAATCCTCAAAAAAATTGAAAAATTCGAAAAAAACCTTCCCTAAAGAGAACCCAAAATTATATCCGTCTAGAAAAAAATTTCCCTTTTTCAGGAAAAATTATTCAATGACAAAAAGCCAACTAAGGAAACGAAGAAAAAAACCATTTTTTTAGCATTCGAATTATTTTTTTCTATTATATAAATTTAAAAAAAAAAATGAAAAATTAGTGAAAACCTTTTTCAGAGATCATTTTCTAATGAGGCTTCCAGAAGAAAAACACAAAAAGCCTTAAAATTAGAAAAATGATACGTTAACAGAGCGTATTATTTTTCTCAAAACTCAAAAATCTGAGAAAAAAATTCCCAAAAACATATCTAACTGTTCTTATAGCTGAAGAAAAAAACGTCTAGTAAACTTCAAAAAAATGGCGACATTTTTTTCAAATTTTAGATTATTTCGGTTGATTTCAAGACAAGAACCGTCAAAAAAATATGTTTTTTTCATGATTTTTGTTGTTTTTAAATTAAGTGAAACAAATGTTACTCCTTCGAAAAGAAAACAAAAAAACCCAAAAAAATCAATTTTTTTGATAAAAAAATATAAAAATCTGTTCAAAAAAATCGATGAAACCTTCGAGCCGATTCAAAAATTATTTAAGTTCGTGGAAGAATTGTGCGCCTTTGAAAATTCTTAACAGTGGAATTTTAAAAAAATACACAAAAAAAGCTGTAGCTTCCTCAAATTATATATAACAACTGAATGAATAAAATGTTCCCAAATCCCCAATAAAATACGGCAAAAAAATGAATCATTTTAACACAAAAGTTTGAATAAAAAAATGAGCCAAAAAACACCATTTTCTACCTTAAATTCTAACGCAAAAAGGCAAAAAAATAGCATTTTTACACAGAATTCAAAAAAAAAAAAAGAAGCAGAAAACCAACCGCGTTGCTGACCAAGAACGGTTGGCCACCCGACGGCCAACATAACGATAATTAGAAGCATAATTTGGCTTTTGTCTGTATATTAGGTGGTACGGGCAATTCGAACGTGGATAAATACGTCTTCAAGCCATTTCGTGTCCCGGCTGAATGTTTCGATGAAAGGTTTTTTCAAGAACGATTCGCGATAAAACGACAAAAAAAAGAGATATGACAAGAATTCCGTTCAAAAGTCCTTAAATAACATTAGAAAACCGGAAACATCGAAAATAAAACGTTTTCTTAACGGCACAACGTAAAAAGGTGCACGTGACCCCACCTCTTGGCGCGAAATTCAAATTTCCCCGCGGATTTACGAGAGATAATCGATAAAAATTATTTTTTCTATTTTTCCTAGATTTTCCAACTCATTTCAAAAAATTCTTGATAGTAGAAGCCAAAAATAAAAATTTTCTAACAGAACACACACACAAAGAAAGATTCAGTCCAAGAGATTAAAAAAAAAGAACTTTTTGAAGCTGGATTGATAAAAAATAGAGCAGGAAAAATTACTTTTTTTCACATTCAGAGATAAAATTTCGACTGAATGTGAAAAAGGACCCTTTTTCACATGAAAAATACTTCACAACAGTCATAAAAAAGCAACACACCAATACGGAGGACTCCATGAAATAGACAGACTTCAAAAGAAAAAAAAGGAGTTCTCGATTTGCATACGATTTTTCAAAATCTCCTCGCTGTGTTTAAAAAAAAATGAAATCCATAAAAAACTTCAAAACTAAAGTCTGCGTTATCTTCGGAAATAAGAATTAATACTTTGAAAACACTGTAAAACGAGAAAAAAACAATAGATTAAAAATTGCTTAAAATATCAAGGCAAAAGGCGTAGGATTAAACGTGTAATGTGTAATCATCTCAAACTACACAGTTATCGCTTACAGTAACTCTTAATTGATGAAAATCGGCCTTATGCAAATGGATATATATTTTTTCGAGCTAACGAAAAGCGGATGATTTGAAGCGCAGGACGCTCGCAGAAGAAAAGTCAACAAATGGATGGGCTCGGGTGCAGCTCCAGGAAAGTCGATGTGGACGATCGGTCGCGGAATGCGAAAAAAGAACGCTAGGGGAGAGGAGCGCGTGTTGACAAACCATGTGTGAAAAGCGCGGAATGGTCCTCCTCCCCTTTGGGCGATGATGACAAGCAAATAGGCAAAACGGAACGCCTTTTACGGACATGCGTGGCTCGAGAGTACTACTAGACGCTGATTTGTTTTTTCTTTTCTCCTCGTTTGATTTGTTTGACATGGTCGGCTTTTTCCGTCTTTTTTTTGAGAAGAGAAGGGGATTTTTGGCAAAAATTTTATGGTATAGAAACTCTATCATTTACGGCGTCTTATGAGAATTTGTAATTAATTTTTAAAAATCACAGGAACTTTTCAAGGTTTTTAAATGAAAATGTAAAAAAATGCTGCAAAATTGGCATTTTCTAAATTCTAAAGCTTATTTTTTTGGTTTTGAGATATATTCCTTTCAAAAATTTCTATTAAGACAACTATTGAAAAAAATTAAAAAAATATGAAAAAAATATTTTGAGAGCCTAAAAATAAGGTTCATCCTTATTGGATGTGAAAAAAAGGAACCTCAAAAAAATCTGGAAAAAAAGACAAAAAAATTCCTTCTAAAGTAGGAAAAAAATAATTTTTTTAACACTTTATAGAATTTTTTTTGAAGGATCTTTTCTGCATTGAACTTTGAAAAGACTCGAAAATAAATTAACTTGAGTTGAAAAAAACGGGAAAAGTGAGACGAAAAGCCAGGGGAAAGTTTAGCGACGGAACTTAATCCAAAATGACAACTTTGGCCGAAATCGACTCCGTCAGACAGTAACTTTTTGCGTGAATCAACAGAAAAAGGCAAAAAGTTGGCTCGGAAAAACAAGCCGACTAACAAGAGGAGTCGTCCTGAAAAGGCACGCTTGGATAGGCATGACGACAGGACGTCCAGCGGCTGGAAAAGAGAAGGAGAAGGAGAAAAAAAAAGACGAAAAAGGGAAAATATGGACAGCTAGGAGCGTATATATACATCCAGAGAATCATTTCCAATTCTAACTTCGCTCCCCTCTTTTGCCCACCTATTGCAAAGGGCTATATAATATAACCCGGGCGGCCGACAAACCGCTGACAACCCTTCAACTTTAATTCGTTTTCGGGTTAGCTGGGAAAAAGGTCGAGTAGAGGAGAAATTTTAGAAAAAATGGCGTAAAAACAGATAAAAGTTTGATTGCGTGGCGGTGTGTGCACAAAAATCACGCGAAAAATCAAAAAATGTTGTCCTTTTTTTTCGAGGAATGTGTATTCGAATAGAGGAAAAATTTGAAAAAAAAAATTGCGTAAAAACAGATAAAAAATGGATTGCGTTGCGGTGTGTGCACAAGCAACGTTTGAAAACTCGCGCAAAATCAAAATTTCTAACATTTTTTGAATGAACATATAATTTCGATCTTTTCTGACTAGGAAAAAAAGTGAAGGAAAAATTTGCGAAAAAATTACGTAAAAAACGGATAAAAGTTGGATTTCGTGGCGGTGTGTGCACAAGCGACACTTGAAATCACGCGCAAATCAAAATTTCCATTATTTCTTTTTCTGAATGAACATATAAATGCGTATTAATCTGGCTGGGAAAAAAAGAGGAAATTTGCGTAGAAACAGCTAAAAGTCGGATTGCGTGGCGGTGTGTGCACTAGCGACACTTGAAATCACGCGCAAAAGGAAATTTCTGGAATATTTTCTTCTCCTTTTTACTAAATGAGTGTCCATGATCTTCTCCGTTCTGAGAGATTCATAATACAAGTTTTCAGCAAGTTTGGCTCACAAAAAAAGAATTTCAAAAAGAAAAAATCAACTTTGCATTTTTTAGTTTGAAACGATTTTGAAAGCTCAAAGAACGGATTTAATCAAAGTTCAAGCTAATTTCAAGTCGCAAAAACATTTCCTCAAAATAATACCATTAAAGTACAAAATTCCTTTTAAGAAAACAAAAAGTACAGTTCTTATTTTCGTCCGAAAAGAATGCAACTCCGATTGTCATCAACAAAAAATTAGTGGGAGAAAAACGGGACGAAAGGACAAAAAGAAGAGGTTGGAAGCGTAGGGACGCCTGGAGAAGATTTACGAGCGACAATGGTGAAAAAGTGACAAATCGCGCGAGTCATTCATTTCGACGCCGCATTCTGCTGCACACCACCTTGTTCCAAAACGCACTACTAATGCTCCAAAACTCGTTTCTAATGGCTTTTTGGGCTTGGGAAGAAAAAAATGAACTTTTTTTGAAAAAAACTAGGTAACGTTCAATAAAAATCTTTTAAATAT
The DNA here is from genome assembly GCA_904845305.1 of Caenorhabditis auriculariae. NCBI lineage: Eukaryota > Metazoa > Nematoda > Chromadorea > Rhabditida > Rhabditidae > Caenorhabditis > Caenorhabditis auriculariae. The sequence continues at coordinate 13,206 of CAJGYM010000232.1, read as the reverse complement.
TGATTACGGTTAGCAGAAGAGTTGTACAGCAAAGGTTCATGCAGAAAAAAAGTGGCGTAAGACGGAGGAAAAAAATTTTTTTACCTAAAAATTACCGTTGACAAAATAGTTCTTCAGCGAGATGTATGCACAAAGGTGGCGTAAAATTATTTTTACTTCTCATTTTTCTAACATCAAAAATAAAAATGTAGTTTTTGTTTCTGTAAAAAAACATCGTGACAACCAACAAAAAAAGTTTAGAAAAAGATTACGGTCAGCAGAAAAAGTTCTACAGCGAGGTGTATGCACAAAAGTTGTCGTAAGGTATTTCAAATATGAAAGTTTCTAATGTTTTTCAAACTGAAAAGTAAAGAATTTATCTTTTTTTCTGGAAAAAAAGAAACATCGTGGCACCCCAAAAAAATTTCAAAATGAAAATTACGGTTGGCAGAAGAGTTCTACAGCAAGGTGTATGCACAAAAAAACGTCGTAAAGTTATTTTTTTCTTCAAAAAAACTTCGAAAAAGATTCATTCTACATTCTTTTTCAATTGTTTCAAACATTCTTTAGAGAAAAAAGGTGAGAAATCAAAAAGACAGCTGCAGCGGCACCCGAAAAAAGCCCGCAGCTGGTCGAGCGCAGAAAAAAAAAGTAGCGGTCAGCGCCAATTTTTTTTTGGGCCAACGTGCAATCTCCTATTGTTTTTCAGTGTGTCATCAACAAAAGCAAAAAAAAAGATGGTTTTTGTCTGCTGCTGTTTGGACGATCATTTTTTAGATTTTTTGATGTTTTGAGCAAGGAAGGCTAAAATCATAATTTTTTTCAGTTGCATAAGAAGACAAGGTGAATCTTTGCTTGCCAATTTTTCAATGGTTCTACTGGAGTTAAAAAAATCAAGTTAGCTTCAAAAACTGGAAAAAAAATACAATCAAACTCGTCTCAACTTTACTTTCAAAGCCTCTGAGTATCCTGAGACATTTTAAAATCCAAAAAAATCATTAGAAAAGGCGTATAAGAGACCTAGAAAAGGTCCAAAATATGAAAATGGCTCGAAAAAAAAAACCAAAAAGAAGGCGTAAGAAATAAAAGCTTCAGAAGGTTTTTTTGAAAAATTAACTGATCTTTGAACTTCGAAAAACAAAGGGAAGCTTCAAAAGGAGCTGAATTTTGAAAATGGATTCAAAAAAGTGATAAACAGACGGAAAAGCTTGGAAAAACAACGGAATACCTATTGATACCGGAGAGTGACCAAAATTATCAAACTAGGTCCAGAAAAATCAAGAAAACGGAAAGAAAGGGAAGGAATTAGGCTGGAAGACGCCAGAAGGACAAAATTAGGAGTATGAAGGACTGAACTCTGATAAAATCGTTTTTCAAATCAATAACCAATTTAGGAGTTTTTTCAGCTTCATGGAATACTTAGAAAAGCCTAGCGAAGCTGGTTTAAAAAGACGGGAAAACGTATTAAAATCAGCAGAAGCTGAGGAACTGTTCCGGTCCGAAAAAAAAAGTCAAGATTTTTTCTTGGAATGGACTTGGAATGGCTCAGGATGCGTTGCGGTTTGGATTATGCTTACTGATGGAACCGAGCGCTAGCCGTTTCAGGTCGGGTGAAGAGCAATTTCAAGTGCTAACACAGAATTGAGTAAAAATTTATTCTCAGGGCTGTTTTTATCGTCGACATCTACAGAAAATGTAACGTTTCCTTTTCAGAAAAAATTAGGACGTTTTTTTTTCCATATAATGCGGACAGAAAAATTTTCTACAAGTGATAAGGATGATATAATTTTTCAACGAAACTAATGGGATCGGATGAAAATTTGATCACTTTCGATCAGAAATCAGAGTTTGAGAAACTAAATTGTTGATGAAAATTCAGCCTTTTTCAAAAAATTTTGCAGAAACTTTAAAACCTCCAAATAATGGCAAAAACAAAAAAAGTGGGAACAAAGTGAAGGAATCAGCCGGGGAGACGCCAGAAGGCCCAAGATAACAGCGACAATAACGAAATTAGGCGTGAAAAGCGCGCAAACGAGGTACATTTCGAGGCCGACGAGGAGTGGCGAGACGGAGAGAGGGCACAAGCTTGGAAACTAATGACCTCTCGAGCAATTACTCGAGTCGGGAGAGCCAGCAAGTCACTTTGTATCTAATTCATTTCATTCAGTTTGGAGCCACATGTGTCGAGGAAAACTTTTCCATTTCTTTTTTTTTTGAAGTCCTGTCAAATGCACTAGTAGGAGTATATGGACGTTTTGAAACACAACTGAGTCTTTGCAATTTTTCAAAAAGTCTAAAAAAAAAGTCTATATACTTCACGAAGGCCCCAAAAGCCGTGGCAGGCATAAAAATACTATTTTCCAAAAAAACGGAATTCCAAAAGTTTCGGGCTCCAAAATGGTCAGATTCATCCTTTTCTTTTTAGCCTACCAAGAAAAAAAGGCTCAATAAAGGCCGCAAAACGGAACCCTTTTAGAGGCCATTTTGGACCCCCACTTCCAACATTGGCAGTGTAACTTGAACAAATTGAAACGAAAAGTTGAAGTTTTAGGATCAAAAACCAGAAATTCTATTCTGAAAAGAAGACCTCCCGGATCCGTTCCGAACATTCACTAAACTAGACCCTAGAGGCATCAAGCTAATTAGAACCTTCGAATGAATGGAAAATGGAGGTCAAAAGACCTTTCGGACCGGATTTCTAAATATTTTTGTTTTTTTTTAATATCAGAAGTCTACGACTTTGGAACTTCAGAGTGGACCCTATAGGGGCAACCTTAAAAGTCCATGAAGGGTTGCGTGACCCCTAGAGGGCCCACTAAAGGAGCCAAAAGTGATCGCTATAGGGGACATTCTTTATGCAAGGTTGCATTTCCATGAAGAAAACGGAATGGATAGGCGTTTTTAAATGAAACTGAGAGGCCCCTATAGGGTCCACTTGAACTTTACGGGCTAAGGGGTCAGACCCTAAAGCCCTATAGGAACCACTTTTTCGACCCCTATAGGGACCACTCTGGGACTTCCGACTAATTGGAAAATTCGAAAAAAATCCTCATTTTTTCAATAAAAGTCAGAAAAAAGACCCAAGAATAAAGGATCCTGACCGCCGTTAGGTCATATCCTGCTGAGAGGTCGGCAGGAACCAAAAAAAAAAGATCCCGCCGACGGATTTAGTGTAAGACGGTTGGAAGACGCCAACCACCGTATGGCGTCGTTTTTGATTGTATAATGCGAACAGAAGCTTTTGAGGAGTGATGAAGTGGCAAACAAGCGTTCTTCATGATAAAATTTTTCAACGAAACCAAAGGAGATGATAAAAATTTTTTTCTGCAGATGGTTTAATCAATCTCAAGCTATAATTTGATTGAAAGGATCCAAAAAAAATTAAAAAATTATTGCATTTGGACTTGGAATGGCTCAGGATGCGGTTTGGAATATGCTTCCTGATAGAACCTGGCGCAAGCCGTTTCAGGTCGGGTGAAGAGCCATTCATGAAGAGCTACCACAGAATTGAGTATAAATTCATTTTCAGGGCTGTTTTCCGGTTCAAAAATAGGATTTTGTATCACTTCCTCATCATGATCCCTTCAGAAAAAATTAGGGACTTTTTTTTCCATAAAATGCGGACTGAAAATTTTTCTACAAGTGATAAGGATGATAACTTTTTCAACGAAACCAAGAGGATCGGATGAAAATTTGATCACTTTAGATCAGAAATCAGAGTTCGAGAAACTAAAATATTCTTGAAAACCCAGCACTTTTCCAAAAATTCTCAGTCAAAAATACTACTTTCCAGAGAGAAGCCAATAGTTCTGAGTCTGAAAAAAAGCCGAAAACTGGAAGAATAGACGGAACGAAATTAGGCAGGCGGCCAAAAAGAAGACGAATTTGATTAAAAATGGATGTGTGAGGCCGAAAAAAGCTGAAAAATAAGGTGGGAACTCGGCCAAATTTATTGAGAAGTTTGCCGAGAAAATTGCCGGAAATTGTAAGCGTAATTACGCCTTGCAACTATGTCGACGTTTTGAGGTTTTCAAGTCTGGGAAAGGAGTCAAAAATGAAGAATATAATAGTAAAATTGTGGAGTTTATGGGTTAAAAAAATAGCATTAAAAAGTTTTTTTGATCAATAATTGAGTCATTTCACTTTTTTTTTGAATGTCTTGAAGTCCGAAAAAACGCTAAAAAGTCTCATTTTCTGTAAAAAACGAGGTACAAAAAAAGTATAAATCAAGAAAATTACACTTTTTCACAATATTTATGACTTTTTAAAAGTAAAAAAATTCTCCCAAACCAAGTTTTGAGGAAAAAAATTGACTCTGATCAGAAAAAAATCAACTGAAAAAAATGAAAGAAAAAAATAAATTTCTAGAAAAATTAAGGAAAAAAATCAGAAAAAAATCCAAAGTTTTTTTGAGACAAATCAATAGATAAAAAAACCGAAAAACCAATAATTTTCGAAAAACTGTCAAGAAAAAGTGAAAAAGGACCAAAAAATGCTTAAAAAATTTAAAGACTAAGAAATCAAAAATGTCAAAAATCACGATAACGGAACTCTTATCAGCTGAAAAACTACAAAAAAGATAAAAATCGAGAAAAAAACTTTGAAAAGGTCCATAAAGCTCTTAAAACTCTGAGAAAAAAAAAGATTTCAAAAAAGTTCCTGAAGAATCGATTTTTGGAATCGGAAAAATCAATAATTGCTCTATTCAACTTCCAGTACCTTTGAAAAAAATAATTCAAGTTTAATAAAAAAATCAGTCTTCAAATAGGACTTCATATACATAAATGGAGCAAAAATCAGTCCGAAAAAAAGTTATTTTCAAAAATTTTTTTTGAAGAATTGATTTTTCGAAATCTCATCGATTGATCAAAAATCACGAAAAATCAGTTCCAAAACTACGAAAAAAGTACGAAAAAAAGACTATCTCTCCGGTGAACGGAGCAAACAAGGGCAAAGATGCAAATGAGCGAGCTCTCGGCGGACGCCAAAAGGGGGCGTGTCCCGTATTTTATCGATTGATTTGTCCTCCTTATATGGGATGGTGAAGACGTCTCCCCCCGCGCAGTGTCCTTGTACCTTTGGCAGGTAATCATTACCTTCTGAGGTCGGTTAGTCCATTCATTAGGGTGGTTAGAAAACGGCGGTGACTTGAAAAAAAAGGTGGAAGTATTGTAGTTCTTTAAAGGGTTTTCTTAGCGGTGAGTTACTGTAAATTTTTTTCATTTTTCAAAAAAATTTTTGATTTTTCCTAAAACCCGAAATTATAAAATTCTCTAAAACTAGTGAAAAAAATAAAGCCCTAGGAGCGAAAAAAAGATATATTAATTTTTGCGTCATAATTATTGACTCCATAATTTAGAAGCCGAAAAAATTTTTTTTCATTGGAAGGAGGTTCTTCAAAGTCGTTTCATCAGAAGCTGTTTTTTTGAAAAAGTTTACAATATCGAAATAAAGACAAAAAAATAGTGCATTCACAAGAAAGAAAAAAACTTAAAAAGAACACTAGAGAAAAAAAATCTTCAGTGCGTCATAATTATTGACTCCATAACTTAAAAGCCAAAAAATAATTTTTAATCGGAAGGAGGTTTTTTTCAGAGTCGTTACATTAGAAGCTGTTTTTTGAAAAGTTTACAATATCGAAATAAAGACAAAAATAGTGCATTCACAAGAAAGAAAAACTTAAAAGAACACTAGAGAAAAATCTTCAGTGCGTCATAATTATTGACTCCATAACTTAAAAGCCAAAAAAAAATTTTTAATCGGAAGGAGGTTTTTCAGAGTCGTTACATTAGAAAGCTGTTTTTTTGAAAAAGTTTACAATATCGAAAATAAAGACAAAAAAATAGTGCATTCACAAGAAAGAAAAACTTAAAAGAACACTAGAGAAAAATCTTCAGTGCGTCATAATTATTGACTCATCTCAATTTTCGAAATTTTTACCCAAAATTTGGTGGACATTTGGCCAAAATAACCAAATCCATAGTGCTATTGAACTATTAAAAGCAATTTTTGTTGAAAAAATAGCTTCAAAGATGAAAAAATAGTCTGAAATGGAAAAAAAGTAACTTTTACTGAAATTGCTTATCTCACAAGATTTTTCCAATCTACAGTTCATAAAATTTTCTCAAAGTTGATCGCAAAAAAAAACTCTTGATGGGTAAGAACAACTGCCGCTGTGAAAGAAGCCGTTCCCAAGACCCGATAACGACTATTCCGCCATTAAATGGAACGGCTCTCGTTTAAAAAGAGAAGCAAAAAGCCTTGGAAAAAAAAAGCATCTTCAACTCTACACACTGCATTAAGATAAAGAGCAATTAGTAGGGGGAGAAAGCTCATTAAAAAAATAAGTGTTGGATGAGAGGGAGGAGGAGGATGAAGCTGCGGCTCTTCAAACAGAAAAAAAGACGGGGCCGGGGGTCAAGCATTATTGAGCTTAAGCTTCTATGGCAGATTCGATTCGACTAAAAAAGTTCATTTTTGAAGCTAGGAATAGTGGCAAAACTTCTTTTAAAGATCTTTTTCGAACAAGACTGGTGATAAGAACTATATTAAAACTTAAATTTTGAGTTTCAGCTTGTTTTTGGAGCTTTAAAACAGCTCAAGCTCTTCTAAAACTTCCAAGAAAAAAAGCTTGAACTTGAACTCTAACCAGGGAATTTTCTCAGCTCACAGTGAGACTTCTGAATGAGACCGGGCTCAGTAGATGTAGTTTTTTACGCTAATTCCGAATCTAGCCTCAAAAACTGCCCTTGGGGCCTGTGAAATAAGATAGAGACTTTCAAAGTCGAAAATTCGATGTCTCCGATTTTTGGGGGCTACATAGATCCTGTCCCACTGGTTAAAGAGAACCAATTTTTCTTCAAAAAAAAAAATCTGATCCTAAGAAAGGAACGAGGGGGCTTGAACTTCTAAAAAACAAAAAATTTGAGACTGTTATAACTGAAATAATACACAAAGATTCACGAGAAAAATGTTCAGAAGTTCAGGATTTTAAACCGGAGAAGCGGAAAAGTGCTGGCGGAAAATCAAAGACTCGGACTTCAGATCTATTCTTGTCTGAACTTGTCATCTGATCTAAAACTCGAAAAATGGATGGCAAAGCTTTAAAAAAAGTTTAAAAAAATTTAAAACTTGAAACTGAAGACTTTCAAACAAGCCGTTCGCAGCAGAAACTCATGAACTTCAAAAAATGTAAATATGTTTGAAAGTTCGTATTCTAGATGTTTTCTCATTTAAGCTCAAGCTTCATCTGCTCCAAAACTCGGAAAGGGACGCCTAGTCAAAACATTGTGAAAATATTCCGAAAAAAAAAATTTAAGCAGACAGACTATTGAAGAGCGGAGCAAAGAACTAATAACTAAAAAAAAACCGAATAACCCTAAATAAGGAAAAATATAGAGAAAATAAGATTTTCTAGCCTATTCCTTATCCAGGCTCAAGCTTCATCTGACCCGAAACTCGGAAAGGAACGGCACGGCTCTCGAAAATTCACACGAGGCGAGGGTGTAACCTAATATCGGGACGTGGGCCGATGGATGCAATGGGTCAGGAAAGGAAAGAAGAAGAAGAAGAAGAGCTCAGTGGCCGAAGAAGAACCGACCAAATTGGCTCTCGCCAGGGGCGACCGCAATTCGAGCGCGTCCAAATCGGAAACCGAGACATGAATAAATGGGCACCGTGTATATTATGCATGTTCGAAATGAAAAATGCCCGCTTTTTTGGTTCCGAAAAGGTCAAAAAAAGTTCTTTTCGAAGGTTTTCCAAACAGTTCTAGAAACTTTGGGGAAAATCAATTTCAAAATTTGAGATTTCGATTTAAAAAAGGTCCCGAAATGAGCAAAATCAAAAATTTAAGAACGTTTTTTTCATGGATCTTCTCAAAAAAATAGCACAGAAAAATTCCAAGAAAAACCCATTTTTTTGAAATAAAAATCGGGAAAATTGGAGCTTCTAGATCGTCCAAAAATTCAAATTTTTCGAAGCTATTGGAGAAAAAAATTGAACCAAAAAAAGTTTTTCAAAAATAGTAAAATAGAAAAAAATATAATTCGTGCACCAAAACCCGGAAAAAAATCAACTTTCTCTATACTCTCTCGTGTTCACGTACTGTCTCCATGCTCCTATGACGTCACTGGGGAGAGAAAAGAGAGCGCAGACAGGTCAGACTTTTATAAATTGTGGCGAATGTGAAGTGGGAGTTTTTGAATTAAAAAAATGAACTCTACCTAGATTTTCCAGTCGCATCAGCGCTCAAATGCGCTCTATGGCCAATTTTGAAAAACTTGAAAATTTTCGAAAAAGGTGTTCTAAAGCGTTGTGATGAACTTTCTGCTCGATAAAATCGGCTGAAAATGCCAAATCGCTGCCGCCGAGGCCAGGTGGAAGTACATTTATTCGTCAAGGTTAATGGGTTAAATGTCAATGTGGTGGGTCTGGAAGGGGCAGTTTGAACATTTTTTAAGCAGTTTTGAATACATGTGACTTGTGAGATAATTCAAAAAGAAACGGAGCCTAGAAAACTAGAATTTCGGAGCTTGAAAAAATCAGAGAAGGTTCCTCGAAGTTTTGAGAGGATCATTTCGGATCGGAGTGTTGACTGATCCCTTGGAACTTTTGAAAACAAGATCAACTTTAAAAAAATCAACTAACAGAAATTTCTCAGCATGGTTATGTGAACGAAAAATCGATAAAATGAGCCAAAACAGCCGATCAAAAATTCAGACCAAGCCGATAAGGTTCAGCTTGAGGCGCACTTCTTCCCTAAGATATCCGTACCGAACTGAACTATTTTTGCTCCGTTCTGAGCTCTTTTTCTGAGTTTCTACCTACCATACAAGCTGGGAATTCTGCTCGAAACAACTTTCTTTCGAAAAAAAATCCAAAAAGCGGCCGGAAGCGAACCGAACCGTTTTTGGGCCCGTTTCTTTTTATCTGAATTTCTACCGTCCAGACCTACTTATCTAGCTGAAGATTCATCTCGAAACAACTTTAGTCCGAAAAAAATCCGAAAATAGGCAGGCAATACTTGGTAGCGGTTGGAAGCGATGCAAGCAGTTTTTTGATCAGTTTCGAGATCTTTTTTTAAATTTCTTCAGGCCTACCACGCATGCAGAGTTCAAACGACCTCAAAAAGGCCCCAAAAATTTCTCGGAATCCCCTTTTTCCGCCTCATTTTTTCATTCTTCCTTAAAAGATCAAGAAAAAAAAGGTACCTTTTTCTAAAAGTTTTTTTGGACTTTGCCCATTTAATACAGCTGACCAGGTGGTGAGGAATCTCGAAATAACTTCGATCCAAAAATGAAAAAGAAGACTTGATAGCGGTCGGAAGCGATGCAAGCAGTGTTTTGATCAGTTTCGAGATCTTTTTTTAATTTCTACGGTCCAGTTCTACTCAAAAAAATCGATAATTCTTCTCAAAAATAGCCTTATTGCAACAAAAAAATACTAAAAAAAGGAAGAGAAGACTTGGCAGCGGTCGGAAGCAAAACGAGCGGATTTTTGATTGACTTTGAGCTCTTTTTTTCTAGTTTTTCACCGTTTAAACCTACCACACAGGCAAAGTTCAAACGACCTCAAAAAAAGGCCCCAAAAATTTCTCGGAATCCCCTTTTTCCGCCTCATTTTTTCATTCTTCCTTAAAAGATCAAGAAAAAAGGTTTCTTTTTTTAAAAGTCTGTTTGGACTTTGCCCATGTAATACAGCTGACCAGGTGATGAGGACTCATCTCGAAACAACTTCAATCCAAAAAAAAGGAAAAGAAGACTTGGTAGCGGTCAATTTTCAACTCTGAATTTCTACCGTCCAGACTTACTAAAAAAGCTGGGGAGTCATCTTTCAAGCCAAAAAAATTCCAAAAAAGGATGATCCGTTCCAAGCTCTTTTTTTTCTAGTTTCTACCGTCTCAACAAGATTAATATCCGTCTCAAAATTACTTCGATCCAAAAAAAATCCAAAAAAGAAGGAGAAGACTTGGTATCGGTTGAAAGCAAAGCAAGCGACTTTTTTGATCAGTTTTGAGCTCTTTTTTCTAACTTCTACAGTTCAGATCTACTCAAAAAATCGAGAATTTTCCTCAAAATAGCCCAAATCCAAAAAAAAAAAATCTGAAAAAGCGATTTTTTGATCAGTTTCGAGATCTTTTTTCTAATTTCTACCGTCTCAACAAGATGAATATCCGTCTCAAAATTACTTCAATCCAAAAAAAAAACCAAAAAAGGAAGATCCGTTCCAAGCTCTTTTTTTCTTGTTTCTACCGTCTCAAAAAGATTAATATCCGTCTCAAAATTACTTCGATCCAAAAAAATTCGAAAAAAGGAAAAGAAGACTTGGTAGCGGTCGGAAGCGAAGCAAGCGGTTTCCAAGGACACTCTCCTTCACCCTGACTCGGACTCGTATTGTCCCTTTTCCGACGACGACCAGTCGCATCACTCAAATTCAAGCCAATATATGCAAATGTGCGGCGGCGCGTATCTTCCGCCGACAGAAAAACAACTACATTTCCTTTAATATATATATGTGGTACAGGAACAAAGAGGAAGACGAGAATGGTGGGAACGATGAAAATATTGTGGCAAATTGGCGCCAGATGTCTCTCTCTCCCGTTTTGCAAATGCAAACAAATAACGTCGAGTTTTATGCACTCGTCGGGTAATAAGTTATAAATAATGAGAGGTTCAAGGAGCATGAGATTTTACTCTGGCCACTGGAGGATCTTGCCAATTTTTTGAAAGGCTTTTCGAGTCCAAGAGAGTCATTTTGAAGAAAAATCAGGGCTTCTTGTATTTTCCCAATCGTGTCGAGACCATTTCTGAAATAACTACAAAGAGAAATCTTGAAAAAAATGAGAGAGAGAGCATGAAAAATGAAGAGAGCCGAGACAATCAACCTGCTGTCTGCCCGTCTCTACTTTTTGTACGCTATTTTACATTTTTAAAAATTTTTTAAAGAAGAAGTTTAGAGAGTGTGAAAACTGAATAGAGACCAGACAGATAATTTCCCTCCCCGTGTCTGTCACCCTCCAAGTTTTCCACGCTCTCTAACCTTTTGATAGAACCCAATTTTTTGACAATTCTAACGTAAATTCGTCAGTATGGGCTCAATGCATTAGAAAAGCCAAAAAATCAGAGAGCGTGGAAAATGAAGAGACACCAGACAGCTTCTGTCTTCTCTCTCTTCTATTCTCCTACTCTCTAGCTCATTTCATATTTTTCACAACTATTTATAGAAAAATGGTCAAAGTCATATTTTTCACAACTATTTATAGAAAAATGGTCAAAGAAAAATTTCGTACCTGCCTCTCTCCACTTTTTCCCTGCTCTCTAGCTCTCCGTGCCATCTATCGAAATGAGTATAAAAGTCAAAAGAAGAGACAGAAAAAACGGAAACTCCTTAAGAGTGAGAGAGTGTGGAAACGAAGAGAGGCCAGAAAACTTTCGCACCTGCCTCTCTCCACATTTTCCCTGCTCTTTTGCTCTCTTCCTCTATCGAAATGAGTATAACCTAAGAAAAGAGAACGGGGGGACTTGACTATTAATGAAATTACGTGGGCGGAGGGGTCAACATATGCGCATTTTTCATGCGTTGCTCTCACGGCCTATATAGTTTGCATAGATTAACGCTTTTTCTCGGATAGATTCTCCACCAATTAGCCCATAATTTTGATGGAGTACTCCTTTGGGTGGTTTTTTTTTCGAAAAAGTGTTGGAAAAGTGGAGAGACAGACATAGAGACAAAATGAAAACTCATTTTTCATGCTCTGAAATGTTTCTAGTACCATTGAAATCTGAAAAGAAGAGCAGGCGAAAAAAGAGACAGATAGACAAATGAGAGAAGTGTCTGGACGCTCTCGATTTTCCACACTTACTCGTTTTTCTTACCAGATGGTTAGATATTTATTTTAGATTTGAGTTCTTTTTGAATCAAAAATGCTCTATGAGCCCTTAAAATACCCCTAGTTCGATTTGAAATCCAAAAATTTTAAAAGTCATAACTTCTCTCAAATGCTCCGATTCTAGTAAAATCAACCTTTCCAGGATTTTCAACGTGTTTTTTTCTCATGTATAATCACAAAAAAATTCTCTATGAGCTCAGAAAAATATCGACTCTTTCATCTCTAACGTGTTTCCAGTTTTCAGAAATTTGAAAAAAAAAAAAATTGCAAAAAAGTGTGCACAGCGTGGGGACCGAACCTATGATCCAGCTTGCACCATTCCGCTGTCTCCCCACTGCCCCACACGGCCGAGACTTCGCAGCGCCGCCGAATCGCAATAGGACAATGCGCCCGCATTTCCTTATGATGCGCTGAGCTTTAAAAAATCTTATCTACGCTCAAAAACTTTTGCAGATAAAAATAATTAGTTTTTTGCTACCCGAAGGACAAGATCTGAAGACCCTTTTAAAATAAGCTTATTAGGAAACAATCAAATTTTCGAGTTTCGAGGGTCCATAACTTTTCTCACAGACCTCCGCGCCAGTTTTTGGAACCAGAATTGGAATCAGCGTAATAAACTACAGCTATTAAATATGGTCTGATGCTCTGATTGGAGCAAAGTCAGCTTTTTTTTATCTGTTCAGCTTCATGACTACAAAATGACTTATCTCATGAAGCTAGGAAAATTGCCAAGGCTTGAGAGTACCTTCTGAAAAATCCTTCTCAAAAAAAAGTTGTGAAAATGAGGGCCTGTCCACACAAGACCCGAATTGGTCAGTCGGAATGCGTTTTGGGGCGCGACAAATTATAGCCCTTTGGGAACAGGAGGACATGATCTTTTTTGACAAGTCGCCGGCGCGTTGACACGAAAACAATGGCCGGGCGAATGTATTGAAATTCAAGAAAAATGGAGGGTTTGAATGGATAAAATATTATGAAGAATCTATTTATGATGATTAAAGATTACTGTAGGTCAGGGATGAGTTTTGGACGCATTTTTTTCTCTACAAAGTCAGTCTGGAACAAGTTACAAAGCCATACAGTCTCAAAAAAGGTCTTGAAAGGATAAAAATTATCATGAAGCCTCAATAGATGATGATTAAAGATTACTGTAGATCAGAAATGAGAATTAGACGCACGCTTTAAAAGATGATGATTAAAGATTACTGTAGACCAGAAATGAGTTTTGGACGCATTTTTTTCTTGAAAAAGTCAATCTGGAACGAGTTACAAAAGTCATACAGTCTCTCAAAAACTTTTTATCAAAATTATTATGAAAAAAATATGAAAATTAAAGA
>CAJGYM010000231.1:0-57044 GCA_904845305.1 Caenorhabditis auriculariae | reverse complement strand
AATTTATTAAAATAATCTTGAGTAGAATTATCACAATTTGAAGCGGCACAAAAAATATCAAAACGATAAAATTTACCAAGGACTTTTGCGGTTGGATTGGGTTCAGCAGGTGCCGTAGACGTTTCAGGTACTTCTAAAACTGGTTTTTTCATGACAATTTAAAGATGGAAAAAGCCGTTTTTTTCCCAGACTTATTTTCGTCACAAGCCTCTATAAATCATTAATATTCCCATCATTTTTTTGTACCAACTATGCGATGGCTACACCCAATTTTGTGGACTATGTCGCAGCGAGAGTAACGCTATACCGCGGGGGGAGCCGCGAGCGATATCGCTCGCCTCTCGCTGCGACCTCGCAAATGTCTTGCGCTTTATCGCTCTCAGAAAAAAATTTTTATTCAAAAAAATGTTTTTCTTGAATTTGATTGATTTCGTCATAAAAGTCAAAAAAATAAAAGCAGAAAAAAATGTTTTTTTCAAATTTAAAAATTTTTGAGAGGGAGCGATATGGCAGCGAGACTTTGACGAGGTCGCAGCGACATGTTGACGAGATCGCAGCGAGAAGCCTTGCCTATATCGCGGATCGCGAGAAACTATTCTTTTCTTAACATAAAGATCACGAAAGAGATGGAATCTTTCGCAATCACTGCCATGACTCAGCATTGATTAATTACCCAAATCTACCCGACTAGATCTAAATATAAACCCCTCTCGCAATCTTACGAAATCTCCAAAGATTGATCACCGACGAAGCAGCTCAAACCGATGGATCGCCCACGCAATCATTTCGAAACTACTCGAAATGATACACTAAACCCCACCTTCTTCAGAGACTATAAAAGCTCTGGTCGGCTCAATAGAGCCGTTGCAACCACTTTTTCTATTCTTTCTTTCATCCCATTTATCCCCCCTTTTCCCCCTCTTATATTTACTATAATTTGCCAATTGACTAATAAACTACTTATAAATTCAAGCTCGCAGATAAACGCACAAGAAAGCATTCTAAACTCAAAACCACTGAACCACTCAATTGAAGCGCCTTCGAACTAGCCTCACAGCTAATAAAGAGACGCCACAAATTTATGGTGCATCGGCCAATTTAAGAACTTAAAGCCGCCAAATTTTCGGATCTAAAACAATTTTCGGAAATATCTCGAGCTGTGCTTAGTTTAGTTAAGGCGTAAATTAGTAAATTCCCCTCAAGAAAAAGTTTTTAGGTCTAAACAGACCAGAGCGCTTAGATTGATAGGATAGGGTGCAAGTCCTGAGTCCTCAATCACCTCTGCGACTGACCACCGCAGTTGAATTACTAGACGTCAAATTGACAGGACTCCTCCCAAGTGTGGAGCGTCGCTGTAGGATCCAAAGTAGTTTAGTTCAAGAGAACTAACTACAGCAATTCCAACACCGGCCGGCGGTGCGAATTGCAATTCGTCTCACAATCAAAGGTAAAACTTGTCCGTCCGTAACTCGTCCGTCCTCCCTATTGACGGGAAATTATACAGTCTGAAGGACTCAAAAACAGAGGCCCTATTGTGGGAATTTTATACAGTCTGAAGGACTCAAAACAGAGGCCCTATTGTGGGAATTTTATACAGTCTGAAGGACTCAAAACAGAGGCCCTATTGTGGGAATTTTATACAGTCTGAGGGACTCAAAACCTAACACCCGAAAGGAGATATCAGAAATCAGAAGTACCATAAACCTGGAAGAATTTATTTAATCAGAAACATAGTCCAAAAATGGAAGACGAATCAGAAAAACTATTACAAGAAGCTTTAGAGCAAATGGCTTATGATATTCAGAAAAACTATGTCGCAGTAGTAACCTCGTGCCAAAAATGTCTTTCCATGATAAATGCTCATAAGACCGCTCCTAAATACGATACAAAACGGCATACCAGCGAACAGATTGTAAGCCAAATCGAACAAGACGCAGAAAGTATCCAGACTCACGTTGATCTAATTAAACAACAAGCGCAAGTATTAGATGAGTGTGTCAAGAAATGTAGAGCAGAAGCAAGAAGAATTCCAAGCGAAAAAATTGACGAAGAAGTGCTAAAAGACATCAATTCAGGCAGAATCATAACAGAATTCTATGAAAAAGCATCCAAGACGTTAATAAGTTTGAAACAGCGATACGCAGAAATAGCCACGGTCGCTGAAGAATTCGATATACAATTGAAAAGCGTAGATTTTGCGATAAATAAGGATTCATCATGGGACGAATCTTCGAGAAAACTAACAGAAGCCTTAAGAAGGAAGGAACAAAAAACCAAAAACGAAGACGCAAACGAAACTTTCCCAAGAGCAGTAGAAGCAGAAACAGACGATGATGACGACCCAGGAGGCAGTACAGCATCCACGAACAGTAATCCTCGAAACACCAACCCCAGACAAGCTCAATCAAATCCCTATAGAACGCAAAACACTACACGCAGGTCGACAACAAACAACCAAACCAATGGTACGCCTACGGTAGATGTAACAAAGCTTTTAGCCCACAATCATTCACTAGAAATTCCAAAATTTGATGGAGAACAAGAAAATTGGTTACCATTTTGGGAAATGTTTGAAACATTAGTTCATCGACAAAACGTAGCTGACATTCTAAAATTTGCAGCCCTTTTGAGCAGCTGTAAAGGAAGAGCGCTTGAGCTCATCAAAAGATACCCACAGACAGGAGATTCGTACCCAGAAGTCATAAAAAGGCTACATGACACATATGGAGACGAAACTACCCAATTCGACACACTGTGGGAAAAGCTGAAAAAATTGCCTTATGCAAAAGACAATATAATTAGTTGCAGAAACACTTTCAACAACTGCGCTATCTTAATTCACAGCTTGAAAAACGTAAAGCAGAACGTCGATTCAGCTCCATTTTTGAACGAAATTCGATACAAATTCCCAAAGTGGCTACTCACCAACTTAGCAAGATTAGAAGCAGAACACACATGCCATGGTTACAGTTATATCGACATGATGCTAGATGACATCGAATCCATAATTTCAATGCAAGAAAAGGTCAATAGAGGAACTAGTTCGCGTCAAGAAATGGCATTGCACACTTTCACTGTCCAGAAACACAACGAAAAAGGAAAAAATCCGCAGAACCAATTCAGAAATAACAATAAGTGTGTCTTCTGCGACAGAAACAATCATCAATTTTACGAATGTAAAACAGTGCCTGACGGAAATGCTCGACAAAGAAAAGCGAAGGAAAAACAGCTTTGTCTAAAATGCTTGAAACCTGGACATATGTTGAAAGATTGTTATTCGAAAATGAGCTGCAAGTTCTGCAAAAGTGCCCACAATTCAGCACTCTGCAATAGACAAAAGAGTCAAGAACAACGCTCAGGAAACCAATTTAACGGTACAAGAGATCAAGAAAAAGTAAACAATTTCACGAGATCACCTAGAAAACCAGAAGTCATTTATGCCAGACAAAATATGGTAAGCACACAGTGCAGTCTGATGATAGCTCAAGGTAAAATATGGAACAAACCAGAAGCCCCAAAGATAGGATTGAATGCAAAAATCTTGCTAGACACAGGATCGGACACAACATTTATAACAAAGGAAGCAGCGGAAGCCCTGCAACTCCAAATAATTCAGAAGAACTGTCCATTGAAATTGGCAGTTTTTTTGGTCAGAAACCCATAGACTCACCCGCGGATCGGGTGCAGTTATACATTGAGACGAAAGAAAACATATTGGTAGGAATAAAAGCGTTTACCACGCCTAGCATCACCATATCGGTGAATCAACCACAACTTATGGACAAAGATAGAGAAAAGATGCTAGAAAACGGTATAATGGAGGATAAATTAGAAGAGAGTGAGGAAGACTCACCTCAATTGCTTATAGGCATGGACCTATTTTGGACATTTGTAAATGGACCAAAAAATGTGATAAACCTACCTTCCGGGATGGTGGCAGTCCCTAGTTCACTAGGCCATCTTGTATGCGGACAAGTCTGGGCTCACCAGGAGTATCCAGTTATGACTCGTGCTATGACAGCACAAAATATCAATAAAACTATTGAAGATATGATGGACCTAAGCGGCATCGGAATTACCGACCGCAGCGATTATAATGAAACAGAAGAAGTTATGAAACACTTCAAATCGAATGTTAACATAGATTCCAGTGGAAAAATCACAGTGGCATGGCCCTGGAAAGACGGTGAAAAAGGAAACCTCCATGACAGTCGCCCAGTGGCGTGGCGAAGATTTGTACAACAGAAAGATTCCCCAAAATGTAGGGAGAATTGGGACAAAGTTGTGAAAAATTTCGAAGAACACGAGGAAGCTGGCATCATGGAAGAAGTAACAGAGGAAAGTTCGGTCCCAGGAGGTCCTCACTATTACATACCGTATCAAGTTGTCATAAACATGACCTCAAGCACAACTAAAGCCAGAATAGTCTTCGACGCATCAGCACATATGAAAGGAAAATACTCCTTGAATGACGCAATCCACCAAGGACCAGTCATTTTTACCCGACTTAGTAGGAATCATCTTACGAAGCTTCACAGCAAAAAAACTTGCTGATAGCAGACGTTGAAAAAAAGCGTTCCACCAAATTACATTGAGAAAGGAAGACAGAGATTGTACCAGATTCTTTTTGGTACAAAAAAACCCCACCAAACCTACTGAAGAAAAATAACGTGAGAACAATGAGATTTCACAAGAATACCTTTTTGGGGGTAAATGCAAGCCCATTTCTATTGGCAGCTAGCATTAAACATTATGTGGAACAAATGAAAGAAAAAAGCCGAGTAACCGAAGCAGTCGACCACAATTTATACGTGGATAACATTTTCATGATGTACGATAATGAAGAACGACCAGAAGGTCTTTATAAAGAAAGCAAAGAACTTTTCAAAAATATTAGCATGAACCTGAGGGAATATGCAAGTAATGACCCAAGAATTCAAAAAGAAATCCCGAAGGAAGACTTGAGCAAAACAGAAACTCAAAAACTGTTAGGTTATCAATGGAACACGGCTACTGATAAATTAAAGGTAAAAATTCCCCAGAGCATGGAGCACGTAGATATTACTCGAAGAGAAGTCCTACGGTACATCGCAGGAATTTTTGACCCAATAGGCCTATTTGCGCCTTTATACGTCCAAGGAAAACTTTTATTACCAAAACTTTTCGAAAATCCCACAGCAAAATGGGACGATGTGACAGCAGCAGATCACGTGAAAGAATTTCAATCTTTTCAAAAGACAGTAGAGAAGTGCAATCTTCTCATACCCAGATTGGTTATTCCTAAAGATAAAACCAAGTCTATTGATCTGGTAATATTCTCGGACGCATCCGAAAATATGTATGCAACAACCGCTGACTTAAGGATCCTTACCGAAAAAGGTAGAACAAATCCAGATCACAACTTATTGTCTCCCCTCAATCAACAAACAGCCCAAATGAGCATGGCTCGAAGCTCGCTCATGCAGTAAAGGGCTACTCTCTCTCCCTCTCCTCTCCCCTCCCCTTTTTTTGCGTTCTACTGTCCCCCTCACTCGTGTTAATTGCGTGACACTGTTGATTATAAACCTTTTAACAACGAAAATTGTTATTGAAATAATTAAGCTCATGAATTTTTATCCATTGTTGTTTTCGTCTCCTCAATTACTTGAAATGGATTCATTGCGCCCCGGGAGTATCGCGGATCGCGAGAAACTATTCTTTTCTTAACACAAAGATCACGAAAGAGATGAAATCTTTCGCAATCACTGCCATGACTCAGCATTGATTAATTACCCAAATCTACCCGACTAAATCTAAATATAAACCCCTCTCGCAATCTTACGAAATCCCCAAAGATTGATCACCGACGAAGCAGCTCAAACCGATGGATCGCCCACGCAATCATTTCGAAACTACTCGAAATGATACACTAAACCCCACCTTCTTCAGAGACTATAAAAAGCTCTGGTCGGCTCAATAGAGCCGTTGCAACCACTTTTTTTCTATTCTTTCTTTTATCCCATTTATCCCCCTTTTCCCCCTCTTATATTTACTATAATTTGCCACTTGACTAATAAACTACTTATAAATTCAAGCTCGCAGATAAACGCACAAGAAAGCATTCTAAACTCAAAAACCACTGAACCACTCATTTGAAGCGCCTTCGAATTAGCCTCACAGCTAATAAAGAGACGCCACAGCCTATATCGCGTGCGGCCCGCTGCGATATCGGCAATTATGTTGGGTGTATGTTCAAGTTACTCATGCACGAAAAATCTCCGTTTCTAGTTCAGAACATAATATAATTTAGTCTATTTAAAAACCCCTTAAAAAAACTCTTCAAATTTTTTTAATTTATCACTGGCTTTTTTTCTTCTTCTTTTTAAAGAGCCTCCTCGCTTCACACGGCGTTTTTTTGGCACGCCCATATTTTTTTCCGTAAAATTTAGTGTATCGTGTGCATACACTGCGGCGCTCTAGGACGCCTTTAAAAAAACAGAAAAATCGCGTTTTTTTTAAATGAGAAATAGATTCGTCTCAAAAACCCTTCAATATTTCCTGTTGCTTACGCGTTTTTTTCCCATGACGTCACATGGGAACGCCGGAGATTTTGACCACGCCCCCTTAATTTTTCGTTTTGCATTTTCTTCCACTAACAAAAAAGCAGTGTTCAAGTTCTTGAAAAGCACAATTTGTCAATTTTCTAGAAAATAATTTTTATCTTCGTTCTTTAAATTTCTCTTTTTACAAATCCTGGTGATGAAACATCCAACACCACTGAAGAGCTTATTTGAATCAATGAACATTTTTCTTCATGTTCTACGATATTTTCTTCTTCTTAGTACTCCTATTCACCTTCGTTTTCCTCCTTTTCAACTTTCTTCGGAGTTTGTCCCGAGACAGCAGCCAAGGGAGACTGAGAAGACGGCTCGAGTTGTGGCTGGGGACTCCCGGGGGCGCTGGCCGTGCCCGCCACCGTCAGAGTTCCATGGCCCGAGTCAGAAGACTGCCGGGAGAAGCGCGACATCGCGTCCATCGTCAGCTTCTCCTCTTCGCGGATCTGAAGAGAATGGAGTTTATTTTACGAACAAAAAAACTGCAATCTTTCATAAAAATATGATAAAAATACGGTCAGCCGTGTGCAAGAAAAATAGTACGCTTTTCACCAAGTGTTTGAAAAAAATATTCAATTTCGTTTTATAAAAAGCCAAAAATTTGCAATGCAATCTTATTGACTTATTTACAAACACATTTCGGGAAAAAAATTGATTATTTCAGTTCATTTTTTTGAATTTTGCTCCTGATTTTTTTGAAACGAACCGTTTGATGAAGCCGCTTGTACTCCTCGCTGGGGAAGCTCGTCGCGATTCTGCTGAACTCCGAGACCAACTCAGCTTCTTCACTTAAAACAAACTTTTATAGAAAATACATTTTATTACAAAAAACTAACACAGTGACCCTCCGTTCCAACTGATCGATTTTGCTGAAAAAGTTGCTGTTGTTCGTCCATCAATAACTTAACGCGGTCCAGGGCGCTTTCGATCATGTTTATGGCCTGTAAAAAACTGTTGGTTTGAAAAAAGTGTATTGAGCCTCTAACAAAAGTTGCGGTGCACCCCACATCGAACTCCCCCGCAGTGTAATCAGGGGGTGCACCCCGTTTAGCTTTAAATGCCTATTAAGGTACTTTTTTTTCCGTACACGATTTCGAAGCGGCTTGTTTCCCAATATCACCATTTTCTACCGTTTCAGGCTGGGTCGTTTCGGTAGCTAAAAAGGTTTTTATTTCTGACCGGTCACCCCATTCAGGTTCAACGCGGGGTGCAGCGCAAAAATCAACGAAAAACATCACTTTTTCGGGGTACACCCCAATTTTTTTATAGAGAAGCTTCCAGAAAAGGAAAAAAATTTTTATTGATCTTTAGGCCTCAGAAGTTGAAATTTTCTACACAAAAATGATTTGTAAAAAAACTTTATAAGGCCTGAAAAAAAGTGTTGGAAATGCTCAAACTCTTATTTAGAAGGAAAATATTACGCATCTCAGAAAGGAAATCTTTACATTATTAACCTTAAAAATCAAATAAAAAAATCTGTTCTTTTTATAAAAAAATACTCGTAAGAAATCCTTTTTCACTCTCTCATTGTAGTTGTCGTGCACATTTGAAAAATACCTGATTACAAGCGCAATTGGCTGCATTCAAGGGAGGCGCCAACTGTCCCGAAGTGTAGGCTTCGAATTCGCTCCGCTCCATTTTCAGGCTGTTATGATTCATGTCCTGTACGAATTGGAGAGCACACGAGAGATTCGTGAAGAAATATGCTAAATATATCGATTTTTTCATTGATTTTCATTCGAAACCGACCAGATTCTCCACTCATGACCCTAGAAGGCAGGGCGAAACGGCTGATGAACTTGACATTTGACTGGATCAACGGCGGATTTCCGCGCAGCAAAATGAAGATTAGAACTGGCAAGAATTCGTCGGCAGAAGTTGGGGCTCCTGGAAAAGGTTCTTGAAGGATGGGACATACGTCGGCTGGATGATCTATAAAAAAATTTTGATGACAATTTCGTCGGCTGAATCCCACCCCGGGGTGCGGCCTAACCTCTCAAACCGCGGCCCACCCCCTTTTTTTAAATTATCAATGTTCTACTTTTTGGCTCAAAGTTTCTTATCAAAAAATATGAAAATCGAACCGCTTTCACTCAAAGCCGAAAAAATGAAATGTGAACATCGAACAAGGCAATTCAACTTCTCCTCGGTCGATCTTCTGCCATTCAACTCGATAATCTCTCCGATCGCCTCGTCCAATCGGTCACGGACCTGAGAAATATGTCGATCTTGATAGTATTGATATTGTTGGTCGCAGGCGAATCGAGAGGGTACCATAAAGTGTCCACAAAGGTACCTCTTAAAATGGGTCGTGAAACCTCCAGAATACCTTTTAGCTGAATCTGAGTCATCTCGGAGGTACTTCAGAGTCTCTCTCATTTTGCTCAAAACCCTCAGAGGTACCATCGTGAGGCTTCAGAGCCTGCGATATACCTCAGAGGATCTCGCGACACCCTTTCTCGATTCGCCTATGGTGGAAATAAAAAAACTATTTCAAAATCTTCTTCCTCAACACAATAAAAAAGTGCCCAATAATTGAATTCTTTACCTTCGCCGAAAATTAAGTTCATTTTATTCAAATGAATGGTAGTTTCCGAAAGCATTAAGGAACCTAAAAATCGATTGCGACCCAGAGAAAAAAATGTATAATTCGGATCTAAGATGTTTACTCGTATCGATAAAGGTACTCTTTTCAAACGTTAAAAAAATTCACCTTTCTCAAAAAAAATTTCGTTTTCAAATATAATATCTGTTTTTTTCAGCGAAATGCTCATTATATTCATAATTCAACACCGCTCTGAAAAAAAGGTTTTTTTCCGAAATATCCTTTCCCAGCCAACTAAAGAAGGGCAACGCATAAAAAAAGCTGTGAAAAGTTCACTTTTTAGAAGTCTTTTCACCGTTTCTCTCTTCAAAAAGTTTCAAGAAGATTAAAAAAACCTATTTTATTCAAATTTAATATGTTATGTTTTTTTCACTGCCAACGAACCGGCTGCTTTTTGAAGTCCAGCCGAGTTTCCAAGAATCCGGCGGTAACCCAGTGCAAGGATCTGATCCTGTCTTGTAGAGATTCATCGGCAACTTCTTCGTCCGAGCTGGAAAGGCATAATTTTTAACTACTCTTTTTGAAATTGAATCAAAGTAAATTCTCAGGCAAAGTCGGAAGGTTGGATAATGGACGCTAAAAGGGATAGGCTCGAAAAAAAGGCCACAGAAAGGCTGCAAAAAGGTCGCAGAAAGGCCGAAGAATAGCAGCAAAAAGGGTCTCTTTATCAAGCCTACCATTTTTCTAGGATTTTAAAGGGTCATGAAATGGTGGAAAGCAGCAAAAATGGTGCATAAGGGTCGATAAAATGGTGCAAAAAGGCAGCAAAAAAGGAGCCTTTTCCACCGACTTTTCCTATTTTTTCATTTTTACTATGGAATCAAGTCTCTTTTTTCAAAAAACCTAAAAATCCATTTATTTCAAAAAAGGGTCCCTTTATGAAAGGTTCATTCAAAAAAGGGTCCTTTCAAAATTTTCCCTGAAAACCCATTTCCTTGACTTACAACTTCAATGATTCACCTGGCGCAGAACAATTGGGGATAGCAGCAGGTGCAAATATACTTCTCGATTTCCTCCATCACATCTTGCGGCTTCACCTGGCATTCTGAAAAATTCATCATGCTAATTATATGAACTAATAAGCTAATTAGATCCGAAAAACCCACTTTCATGATCGAAAAACGGCGAATTGTTGAGTTTATCGAACATGTATTGGTAGAAGCCTTGAACGGAGACCGACAAATCTTCGGGCGCCACTCGGAGCTTCAAAATATAGATTTCGATCTTGAAAAAAACAAAAATGCGTAGTAAGAAAGATTTTTGCTGCTGAAAAATTTTTTCCAAAAAATTTATTATGGTTTCTGACAGGGGAGGTCATTTTACTTTGCGGTTGGGAATTTTCTGAAAATCGGCCAGAATACTTCTTGATGTATCAAATGAAGATTCTGAAGGTCTCAACCTGCAAAACTTCCTAGTTTTCGAAAAAATAAGAGCTCAAAACAGCTTTTTTAAAAATTGGTTTTGAAATTTTCTTCGACTTTCAGGCGTCTTTTATTAAAAAATAGGAAGTTGTGCAGGTTGGGAATTCCAGAATTACCTTCAAGGAGTGCCGATTTTCAGGAAATTTCCAAACACAAAGTAAAATTACCTTCCCTGCAAGCAGGCTCGTGCGTCAGGCCAGGCGGCCCGGCCTAAAATTTCATTCAAAAAATTTTCACCGAAATTTTACTTTTACTTTTGAAATGATAGTTTTTGTTAAACTTTAAATGAAAAAATGAGCAAAAACGTAATTTTTGTCGTAAAAAAGCTTGATATCCGACTAGATAAAATTGCGCGTTTTGGGCCGGGCGGGCCATTTTTTCTTGAGGCCTCCGCTAAGGCCGTGCCGGGCCAAGCTAACAAAATGGTCAGGGGGGCCGGGAGGCTGACGGGCCGGCCCTCGCACAAGCCTGCCTGCCAGGATGTGGAAACAGTGAAAAATGATCAACATAAAAATGACTTCGAAAAATGGGAATCTTTCAAGAATGATAAAAAGCTAGTAAATAATAGAGATGATTCAGATGAATCTGGGAGTTTTACAAGGTTTTGAGATGGGTACTGGCAGAAGGGTCCATTCTATTACATGGCATCGACTGAAACTAATAAAGTTCGTCATTTTAAAAGGTCCCGAAACGTATATTCCAATGTTAGGAGGGTCAGAAAAATGAAGAAAGAATAAAAATGAAGTTGTCATACGTAGAAATAAAGTAAAAGTTAAGTTTTCATACGTGAAAGCCCACTTTTTGATCGGCAACCAACGAATGCAATATTTCACAATTTTAGAACGTGAAAATTCCTCTTTTTAGACTTTTAAAATTATCCAGTCTGTCTGTGAGCGAAATAAACATTTCATTCAGTCACAGAAATCGTAGGATAGGCGAATTTCCAGGCTTTCCTTAAAGTAACCTCCGTTGTTAGCCTTCATTTTTTTCACTCTCTGAGAGTCATTTTTATTTTACTGAAAAACCCTTCAAATGCGAAATTTGATTTTTAACTAATTTTTCAAGTTTTTTTATCAAACTTCTAAACTCAATTTTTTTGAAAGAAAGCTGAAGCTTCAAGCGCTATTAGAATATTTTACATTAGCAAAATTTTTAATCGGAATTGAGATACCCTTTTAAAAAACTTCGCTCTTCGAAAAAAATATTTTTTTAAGTTTATTTAGGCTACTGAGTCCTGAAAAACACGAAATTCTGAGAAAAAAATTATTTTTGTGTGATTTTCGTTATTAAAACACCAACCTCGAAAATCTTGTTAACCGCATGCTTGACCTGTCTCGTCACTTCTTGAACAATCGAAGTTGGCAAATTCGAGACCAAAAAATCGGTTAGAGCTTCTCGAGCGGCTCGAGATTCCGGTGAAAGCTCACGTCGTCTGAAAAAAATCACCGATTTACGTGAATTCGAGCTAAAAACTGTTCCAAAAAACTCCAAAAAAAAAAAGATGAAATCACGGAAAAGACCATTTTTTTCTTAAAATTCTTCGATTCTTCCGATCACGGCGTTCCCGAATGGGGTGAAAAGACGTCAAAAAAAAAAATTTGGCGCGAAAATTCAAATCTCGAGTACGCAGCCAAACAAGTTAATAACGTTGAATACTCAGTGTATGACGTCATTTTATCCGCTTACTTTTTTTTTGTAGAAACTTTGACGCCTCGCTCACCTTCCCTCACCCCATTAGGAATGACATTTTCCTTTTTTCCAGTTTTGAGGCTTTCTACTATCCTTTAAATGAACTTTATTCAATGCCAGAAATTCATAAAAATATTGAAAAATGAATTTCCAGGAAGTTTTTGGCTTTTTTATAACTGATTAAGTACTGATCCAATTATTATTTTTTTCCCTCCATTTCTTCAAAAATCGCGCCAAAAACCCCTAAAACTTTCTTACTTTATTTTATTATTCCAAAGGTCTCGAAGAAGCTTTCGCGGCATAAATAATTTACAATCAGAAGCTTTTTTTCTCTCACGGAAATCTTGAGAAAGTTGAGTAGAAAAACCTTTCCGCTATGCGTTTTGTAGTCTACAAACGCTCAAAACTACAAAAAATTAATTGGGGGATTGGAAAATATTCCCAGGTAGAAAAAAGGTTATTCCACACTTAATAACCTGGTTGGTTTTGTACTTCATTTTCTAATGAAAAATATTAATTTTCGTCTAAATTACACTGCCAAAATCGGAAGTGCGGAAAACGGGTGCAAAATGGCCGCTAAAAGGGTTTCGTTTTGTGGCCTTTGTTGAGCCTTTCTTTCTTGGTGGATTAAAAAGCCTTAAAAAAGGGTCAAGAAAGAGTAAGGCTGCAAAAAGGGTCAAGAAAGGGTAAGGGTACAAAAGGGGTGCTGAAAGGGTTCCTTTTTACGGCCTTTATTGAGCCTTTCTTTCTTGATGGACTAAAAAGCCTCAAAAAGGGTTCTGAAAGACTCTGCTATTGATGATTTCCGATTTTATTACTGTAACATATTTTGGTTCACAGTCACTGGTAAAGATTTTTCTCGATTTAAAAAATTTTTGTTTCTCAAAAGGGTCCAAAAAGGGTGGAAGAAGGCCGATGAAAGGACGGAAAAAGGCAGTAAAAAGGGAACCGTTCAGGAAAATTTAATGGAAACCGTTTGGATCCATAACGGACCCTCCAGGGGCCCGTAAAGGGTCCTTCCGACTTTGCCTATGATTTATTCGCATCCAAAAATATTTCCACCATAGGCAAAGTCGGGAAAACTCTTCACGGGCCCTTCGAGGGTCCGTTATGGATCAGTCTGTTTCCATTAATTGTTCCTAAACGGGTGGCAATGGTTTCTTTACTGCCTTTTTCCGTCTTTCCATCGGCCTTATCCAGCCTTTTTGGACCCTTTTGAGAAATAAAAAAATTTTTAAATTGAGAATAATTTTTACAAGGGACTGTGTATGAACCAAAATATGCTACAGTAATAAAATCGGAAATAGCAGGACTTTCAGAGCCCTTTTTTGACCCTTTTTGACTCTTTTTAGCCCACCAAGAAAGAAAGGTTCAATAAAGGTCGTAAAAAGGGACCCTTTTAGCGGCCATTTTGCAGTCACTCCCTTTTTCAACAGATTTCAATTGTAAGGCTCTCTTTGAAGGTTCAATACTTTTTTTTTCCAGCTTCTGACGTTTCCTTCAATTCATCATACAATCTTCCAAACTACTATTCACCCTCATTTTTTCTCAAAACCCCTTTCCAGAAAAACTAGGCTCTTCAAACTGAAAAAAGGGCCAAAATATTAGTCCAAGGGGGCACGGAAAAGCACGTCAAACGATGCCCAAAACATCAACAACCAAGAAAAATGTCCTGGAGAACGGAAAATAGAATATTTTTCTCGAAAAATGCACAGGAAATTCGAAGAGCCTTGAAATTCTTCAAAATATCAGAAAATGGGGAAATCCACTCTACTTATCCAACACTTAAAATAACCGCAAAATTGAATTTTTATTGTTTACGGAGTCCTTGCCACTCTTCATTTATTCAAGCCCTAATGAACTTTTAGATTGGATAAAGTTCATTCAAAAGAACATTGAAAAGCCTTGGAATGTCCTGGCTAATGAAAAAAATTAAATATTTTTCCTCGAAAAAAATCAAAAAAATCTCCTATCCATTCAACCTCTCCAACATTTATCAATAATCCATTTTAACATTTTTTTAAATATCCCAGCCTCGCTGTTTTTTTAACGATTCTCGATGGAGATAACGTACTGTGAAAAGTTCAAGGGGGTCCTAAAGGGATTTTGAAATTTAGGGGGTCCCATAGTGACCTCTGGAGGGTTTTTTTCTCCCTACAGGGGCCACTTCAGCGTTTCCCAGTAGGTTGGAGACGTAGTAATTTAAAAAATCCACTAGAAAATAAACTTTTGTGCCTTTTTTAAAAATCCGATTCGAAAAGGTCTTTTCTAGTTTCACGATACTCTATATTGATCAAAAATGCATCACAAACAATTGATTTTGAAACTTAACCCTTTGAAAAAAAAAGTTGAGACTTTCCCCCTCCAAAAAGGTCTAGAGTTACTGGACGAACATGGAAACTTGATACATTTTTGCGGTTTATGGAAAGTTTCCAATCGAAAGTTTTTTGGATCAAAGTACTGAACAAGAGTTCCGAGTGGTCCCTAGAGAGGTTATGCAAAAAACAACCCCTATAGGGGCCAAAAAAGTGGTCCCTATAGTGGTAAAGTGGTCCTTATAGGAGTTTAAGGCTTGACCCCTTAGCCCCTAAAGCTCAAGTGGACCCTATAGGGGTCTCTCAATTTTTATTCGAAAAACGCGTATTTATTCAGTTTTTTTCCCCATGGAAATGCTACTTCGCTTTGAGTTCATAACAATTATCGACCAGAATGTTCCCTATAGGGATCACTTTTTGCAAGCTTTAGTGGCCCCTATAGGGGTATTTGAAGTGGTCCCTAGAAGGTCCCTAAGGTTGTCTCTACAGGGACCACTCTTCTGGAGATCCTAGGATATATTATGTCCCTCATAGGGGCCACTAAATAAAACCCCACTGGGGCTACTTTTGCAAGCTTTAGTGGCCCCTATAGGGGTTGGACTCATTTCAAAACCCTTTCTCTTTTTAAATATCCAAATAAAGGGAGAAATTCCCTTCCTCTGCACTATTTTCGCATGCATATTTACGTGAAATTCAGCCTTTGATGCTTTGGATGGAGCCAATTTGAGTTTTTCTAAGAATTTTGAGGTCATTAATGGCATTTTCACATCGAAGAAACTCAAAAAAATATCTTTAAATTCAAAAATTTTTAAATCGTTATTCCTTGACGATGAATGGCTTTCACAGAGACTCAAATCGTCTTTCAAAATAAATTTTCATCCGACCATTTTTCAAAATTTTTGAATGAGAAGCCATGTTTTCTGCGCTTCCCTTCTTGTACATAAACCATTAATTTCCCTCAGAAAAAAACTCGAATTGGCTCAATTTATTCCATTCCTCATTCCAAAGCATCAAAGGCCAAATTGCACGTAAATATGCACATGGAAAAAGTGCAGAGGAAGGGAATTTGTCATATTTTTCCCGGAAGCAGGAGGAAAAAAATAGGTTCTCAGGAAAAGTCGGAATGGTGAATAATAGCTGCTAAAAGGCTTGAAAAAGGTCGCAGAAATGGTCCCTTTATCAAGCCTTTCATTTTTTCTGGATTTTGAAGAGTCAAGAAAAGGTGGAAAAAGGGAGAGGCAGCAAAAATGGTGCATAAGGGCCGATAAAATGGCGCAAAAAGGCAGCAAAACAGGAACATTTCTATGGAGCTTTTTTCCAACTTTTCCAATTTTGCAGAAACTTACAAATGTGGTTAGAAACAGTGCTTCTCCTTACTTTGAACCAGTTTGAAAATCAAGAAATTCCTAAAACCTCGATTCTAACACCTTTAAATCTCTAAAAACACGTTTCAATCATTTTTAACATAACATATCAAGTATTGAGTGTCTAGAAACCCGCCGAAATACGTTTCAAACCATATATTTTACTTCATTTCTCTCATTTTCATTCAGTGCATCTTCCATCCACTAGGTACTAAATGCCTTCCATCAAATTGAATAAAAACATCGAAAAAATCTAGCGAGGAATTTTTGGAAAAGGGGAGAGGCAACAAAAATGGTGCATAAGAGCCGATGAAATGGCGCAAAAAAGGAGCCTTTATCACCCTAAAAGGAAAATTCTGAACCCTTCCTACTTTGCCTATGTTCTTTCGATGAGAAAGAACTTTCTTGAGCTCTAAATCCAAATTATGTTCCTTCATCTTTCGAATATGACATTTTAAGCGTGAATTGATTATAAAAAAAACTGTAGTTCTGATGAAAATTCATAACTTTCCGGGGCCCTTTTACCGAAAAAGTATCAAATTTCGATGTTCAGTGATCTTCTCGTAATTCTAGACCTTTTTGAAAAGGGAAAAATTCCTTATTTTTCAGTTCCAAGTGAAAATGAATTATTTATTAAGCTTTTTCTGACGCAGAATAGTTAATTTTTCTCTTTGAAAAAAATGGAATATTTTTCTGAATTTTTTTGGATTTTCAAGCATCAAAAATGGTACAACTTCATGAATTTTCAAAAATTCTGGGAGAGTTTTTTTTCTCTAAAAGGGCGCAGGTAGTATAGATCGATAGAGTGTGGGTAAAAACCCCTGGAATCAAAATTCATTCCTTTCCGGTCACTTTATAAGAAACCATTGGAAAAACCACTTGTTCCCAATTTTCCCATCGAAAAGTTGAACTAAAAGGTCTATCCCTTTGTCCACTGCACTTTTCGGACAAAAAATAGAGCAATTCCTCGTTTCTCGAACCAAAAGGTTCGCCGTTCAAAAACCAACCAATTTGCCCTTCCCGCCACAAAAAAGGAAGCTTATTATCTTCAAAAATGATCCGAAAAAGCCACACTTGAAGTTTTGAAAAGGTTATTATCTTGGCCAAAAATCTTTTTTTACCTAATGGGAGTGGCAGAGGGAGAGGTTGAAGTTGGAGAAGCCGTGGGGCCAGAACCGCTCGGTGACGGGAGATTGTCGACTGAAAGATGAGATTTTCATCGCCTTCAACATGACTTCCATTATCCAACTAAATTTTGAAGAATAATTTATAAAATGAAGCTCATAATCAACTCCAGTTTTTCTAATCCATATTTTTTTGATTGGTAATTGAAGACGTTCGCTATTTTCATGAAAAATAACGAAGGAACCAAGATAAAAAGCCACATTTTTTCTGTTTCGAATCATCTCAAGACATTTCTCGTTTTGACCAATGGAAACGCTACAATAACAGGAATCAAAAAACCCACTTTCATTCAAGGGGAGAGTTTTTCAATTTAAAGAACGAACTTTTGAAAATTGGAAAGTTTTACAAATCGGATGATTCAACAGCGTGAAAATGGAATGGAAGATGGTTTTTGATCCTTTTCGTGGTATCATAATAGCGTTTCCGTTGGTCAAAACGAGAATTCATATTTCTAATTGGTAATTGAAGACTTCACTTTTTTTAGAAATTAATAATGGGAGTCGGAAAAGGTCGAAAAAGGCTCCAAAAACTCTGTTTGCTGCCCTTTTGTTCCCTTCTTGCGGCCTTTTTGAGCCTCTCCCTTTTAGCGGCCATTATCCATCATTACGAATTTACCCGAGCGATGCTATTATAATACCATAAAAAGGAATCGAAAAATCATTTTTCCATCAAATTTTCTCGCTATTGAATCATACTTTCTTCTAATTTATTGTGATTTTTCGCTTCTTAATAAAAACTTCTTGGCATTCCAATTTTCAAAAATCGATCTTTAATTGGGAAATTCACTACCTTTGTTACATTAGGCATTCTAATTTTGACGTTTCGAAACAATTGAAAATGTAAAATGTGCTTTTTTAAAATTTAAAATTGTAGCAGTTCATTTTGGGTACAAAAATTATGCGATTTTTCAAAATTAAATTTTTAGTTCAATCCGGCCATTTCGAAAGATTCACAGTAAAAAAAGTATTTTGAATCTGATGTTAATTTTCTTCAAGCGATTTCCTGTGAAGATAATTATATCCCTTTCCACCTGTCCATTAATTTTCCACTTGAACACCTTCATTATTTTCCCCTAACCTTCCAATTTCCCTTCATTTCCGGAAACCTGTGTTTCCAAGTCATTTCCAGTAAAACGATTATCTTTTCCCCATTCAAAAAGACCTTCAAATTTCCGCCAATCGTGGGAGTTTCCCATTAGAAGAAGGAAAAAAGACGGAAAAGCGATTAAGTTCGCAGATTCGATCTCGGTTTGCCCTGGGGGCTAAGGAAAGCAAAAAAAAACGTCTGCGAAAAACAAATAGAACCAAAATTCAATCTTTTTCTTCCCCTAGGAACAAGATGTACAATAAAAAAAAAGAAAAAATGGGAAAGTTAAGATCTTTGGAATAAAAAAGATAATATCCTCTAATTATATCCATTCATGGGAAGATAAGCCAGTTTGGCGAAAAATTACTTCCTTGTCTAGGAATTTCTATTCAAAAATCAAAATTGAATGGTTATTTTAACGTGAGGAAAAACAGGAAAAACGCAAAAATTTTTTTCAACTCGGTTTGAAATGATCCAACGTTTTAACTTTTTGGAAAAATCCCTTTTTCTATTCAAACATCCATTAGATCTTTCAGTCCCTACCTTAGCTATCTGAGTTTGAAAAAATTAAGCAAAGCCAGGATTCAGCTCCAAATAGATCCCGCATTAACGCCCCCAACTATTTGGAAGTAATCTCTATACATTTCCTTTTTTTGTGGATTTTTAAGGGTTTCTTTGATGATAAGGAAGTTTTGATATGTTAGAAAACGTCAAGAAGCCATGACTAAATATATTTTTTCATATAGTTTAGCCAATTTTCCTTTTTTCACTCGGGCAAAATCGGAAAAGTGGCTCAAAAAGGTAGCAAAAAGGGTCCTTTTATCAAGTCTCCCACATTTTATGGGATTTCAAAGGGTCAAGAAACGATGGAAAATGGGAGAAGCAGCAAAAATGGTACATAAGGGCCGAGAAAATGGCGAAAAAAGGCAGCAAAACAGGAACATTTCTATGGAGCCTTTTCCAACTTTTCCAATTTTGCAGAAACTTACAAATACGGTTAGAAACAGTGCTTCTCTTTACTTTGAACCAGTTTGAAAGTCTAGAAATCCCTAAAACCTCGATTCTAACACCTTTAAATCTCAAAAAACACGTTTCAGTCATTTTCAACATATCATATCATGTGTCTAGAAACCCGCCTAAATACGTTTCAAATCATATATTTTTCTTCATTTTTTCCTTTTCATTCAATTCCTTCAATTTATCTTCCATCCATCTAGTAATAAATACCTTCCATCGAATTGAATAAAAACATCGAAAAAATTTAGCGAGGACTTTTTGGAAAAGGAGAGAGGCAGCAAAAATGGTGCAAAACAGCCGAGAAAATGGCGCAAAAAGGGAAACTTTCTATGATCTTTGCCTATGTTCTTTCGATAAAAAATGTTTTCCTTAAGCTTTAATTCAAAAATGACCCTTCTTTCAAAGATCAAACTTTTACCCTTTTAGTCCATTCAAATCAACCTTCCCATTTCTCGGAAAATCAATCAAAAGGCTCAATGTGAATCATTCAATGAATGCCCCAATAAGCATTCATTACGGGGCTGCTCGTTCCATCAATCATTTCTCTCTCTCCTTCCAAGAAAAACATTCTTCGGGGAAGAGAAATAATGAGAAAAGATGATTAGTCAGACTTTTTCTTGGCATTTTCAAAGAGAGAAGACGACTTCCTTATGAGAAAAGAAACCCTAAAATCTTGAATAAGAAAGATTTAACAAAGCCTTTCGATAAATTTCCTTGGCAAGCTTGAATTTTTGAGGTATAATAATTTTGTAAATTTTCATATCATGGCTAAAGAAATCTACACAAAAACTGGTTAATCTAACAAATTTTTCCACTTGAAATTGATTTTCTCTTGCTCGGTAAAAGTCCGGATGGTGGATAATGACCGCTAAAAAGGAGAGGCTCAAAAAAGGTCGCAAAAAGGCAGCAAAAAGACAGCAAACAGGCGGCAAAAAGGGTCCCTCTATCGAACCTTCCATCCTTTCTGTGATTTGAAAAGCTCAAAAAATGATGGAAAAAGGGAGAGACAGCAAAAAAGGTTCAAAACAGCCAATGAAAATGGTGCAAAAAGGCGGCAAAAAGGGTCCAAAACAGCCAATGAAATAGCCCAAAAAATGGAGCCGTTTTTCCACTTTTTGACTTTGCCTATGTTACCAATGATACAAAAAAACTTGAACCAGAAGCCGGAAAAATTAAAATTGTCAAAACCGCCATTTTTCACAATGGACAAGTATAATTTTATACTATGAAAAAGCATTTTTATCAAAAATATCGCTGAAAAACCCAAAAAAAACTCTCTAAAATCAACCAAACCATCAAGCTAGAAAAAACTCTCCCTAAAATTTTCTCAAGAAAAAGCCCCCTACTCGAAGGCGAGGAGGCTAGAAGTCGATCCGTAAAGCCTTTTAATGCTCATCCGGTTCTCCAGCGTCGTTTTCCGTCTTTCTTGGAACTGGTCGAAGCTTAGGAGGGTTCTGAAAACGAAAAATTCGAAGAAAAGAGATTATTTAGTGTGAATCTTGTGACTTTAGGCGCAAAAATAAAGAGAAAAATTTGAATTTTTTTCGAACAAAAAAATGGGTAAAACTTGATAAAATCTGCAAGAAAGGCAAGTTTTTTTCAATCGAAACAACCAAAAAAATCCATAATTACATGACAAAGAGTACATTCCGAATCTTTAAAATGAATGTTTTTTTCCATAAAATACTGTTAAAAACATTAAAATTATAATGAAAACTTACAGGTTTTGAAGAAAAAAATCAACAAAATCATTTTTTTATCAAGCCAATTTGTCAACAAACATCATATCATCAAGCCAAAAAGTGCATGAAAAATCACTCAAACATCAAAAATTAGTTCATATGGTAACAAGCCTTCTGTGGAAGGAAAATGAATAAAAATACTTTTTTTACCTAAGAAGCTAGCCAAAATTTTATAAAAAGTCCGCATTTGCATGACAAAAAGTGCTTTAAAAGAAACGGAAAAATGAACTTTTTGAGTTAGAAAAAGCTCATTATCACACTAAAAACGCGCACTAAAAAAGAAATTCGAAATGATATTTTCTCTAGAGAATTCATAACTTGTTGGACTTCAAGGAAAAAAAGCGCGGTGTAAGTCATCCGATTTAATTTTTCCCTGGAGAATACAAGGATGATTAAACTTATTGAAACAATTTGTTTGAGAAAATGAGCAAAAATCCAGTTTCAGCTAATTTTTGTAAGAAAGTACTACGTTTTTAAAACCTGGATCGCCTGAAATTTCTGACAAAAATCGTGAAAAATTGACCATTTTTGACAAAAGTTAGGCATTTTAAGACAATTTGTTAAATTTGGAGAGTATCCCTTCCTTCCCAAAGCCAAAAACCGACCGATTTCTGGCGAAATCCTGGTCCCTCTTCACGACCACTTGATGCGCTCGCCAGCACTTGGAACACCGATTCTCCCATTGCGGGGTGCCGTAAAAACCGCATCCGTTCACGCATAACTTAAAATTTCAATAAAAACCTTCAAATTATCTTAATATCACAAGAAACGAAAATTCACCAAGTCTTTTTCCCGAATCTGAACTTTAATCCTTTTGCTTTCGTCATCGTCGGCTCTTTTCGATGGCATAATCCTTGGAAAAACTTCCTGCAAAGCACAAATTCAATCTTTTGTGCAAATGAAACTAGATATGAACCAGACGATATTAAAAAAGACTGAAAATCAAAAAAAAAAACGAGATTGCATGTCTGAAAAAGAGAAACTGTCGTGAGAAGGCGTATTGTACGCAATGAACTGTTAAAGATACAGTAAGCGAAAAACAGAAAGTGCTCATTTTTTGAGCTTCTCCGCTCAAAAAAACTAAGTTTCATAATTAAAACAATAAGGATTAGAAATCGACCCTTGCAAGAATTTATTCGCCAAATAAAATACATGGAGGTGGACTTTCAATCAAAATTTTGCGCAAAAAGGGTTAAATAATTAGGCGTTTGTTCAGGGAAAAATTGAAATTACTTCTCCGAACTTTTGCAAAGCACATAGAAAGCTGTAATTTGCAATTTGAAGGTATCAAAAACTACCAAAATTTTTGGAAGAAAACAAGATTGACCTTAAAAAGTTTCAAGTCATGCTGTATATTTTTTGACGCTTATTTCAGGGATTTATTTCAGGGCCTAGTTTTTTTAGATATTTTTTTATTTGCAATATTTTGATTTTGATATTTTTGGAAAGAAAAACTGAATTATTAGCGAAAAAAATCTAGTCTTGAAAGGATAGAAAATTACCCAAATGGGTCTTCAACATCTTGAATTTTAAATAAACTTTATAAAAAAATAACGAGGACAAAAGAAAATGGTGTAAAAACTCAGAATAATGAGCGACTCTCTGAATAAAAAAAAGCAAAAAGCAATTGAATGAACCAAAAAAAATTGCTTTCAAGCAGAAAAATGCATGAAAACTTCAGTAAGAAGACGTATTTCGGAGTGTAAGTAAAGTCATGTGGTCAATAAAACCCAACACACTCGAGCTTTTCTGGAAATGGGCGGAAGGAGGAGGGGAAAAAAACGGAGAAAGGAAGCAGAGCGAGTGGCACGACGACTGGAGGAGGCGTGGCCTCCGGGGCATTCATCTCCAAATAAGGCGCGTGTCGTTCGGCTCCCAACATTCCATCCCATTCTAAATGTTCCCTTTTTTTAGCCTAAATTTGCTTCATTTGGGGGAAGAAGCTTGCGAAATGGCCTATTTTGAACCTTAATTTTGAACATTCTGAAATTTCAACTCGATAAAATTTTAAAATTATTTTTGAAAGATCAATTCAAGAAAATTCCATTCAGAAAGATCTCTTTAAAGATTATGAACGAACAAGCTTTACAAAACTCTATAAAAGCAAAAAGGTGATTGAAGCCCGATGCGGGGCTCGAACCCGCGACAGCCAGATTAAGAGTCTGGTGCTCTACCGACTGAGCTAACCGGGCCGCTGGTAGTTCGGCGGGCGTTTGCGCACCAAGTTGCTTGAGAGTAGACTTGTCATATCAAATTTAGTTGATTGCTGTTATAAAATATTCGAAAAATTGTAAGAGAAAAGAGTCAAAAGTTGAATAATGCTGAAAGGCGGGAAAACTAGGAAATTTTTTTGTCCCTTTTCAAACTTGAAAAAAACTTGCTTTAAAAGCTTCCAGCTTAAATAGCGGAGAGTCTTTTTCAAATGACAATTGATAGAAAGGCGAGTTACGGCAAGAAAAACTTGACCATGATGATCGAGAACCAAGAATGCAATAAAAAGGGGAATGGTCAAATGAAATGCAACTCCCCAAAATAAAACCAACAAATGCGCTAAAACCCTTATTTATTTTTCCTCACACACATAACAATCCGTTTTGATGATATTTAATGGACGAGTGTTCCCTCAAGGGTTGTATTCGATGGGCAGGTTCTTCCTGCGGACCATGCCGTCGCCTTGGAACCATTCACGTCGGAACTGCTTGGCGGCGCCGTCGGGCGTGTTGGTCCACTCGATCGTGATGCGGTCGTTGTTCGTGTCCTAAAGCGATTGGTCACTGTCTTTCAACAGAGTACTGTAGATACCTCCTGTCCGTAGGCGAAAGCGTCGCAAGAGACGGCGAGCAGGACGGCCTCCTTGGGGTCGAGGACTCCGCACGGCGGGTCGACGCCCAGACGCTTCATGTTCGTCGTCTTGATTCCGTAGCCAATGCGGCGGGCCGACGAGTTGATCACCTACAAGATGAAAAAACTTGTTGATTCCAACATAAAGTTTGAAAGATCCTCAAAGCTCAAAACTGTAAATTTAAGCTTCAAGATCAAGCTACAGAAACGAATTAGTTTCTATAGGACCAAGCTCAAGCTCAGGACTCAAGCTCGAACTCAAAACTCAAGTCACAAGCTCGAGCTCAAGGCGCCAATGATACCTTGATGTGGTAGGTGTGCTTGTCGTCGTACGGGGGCATTGAAGACGATCTTGGTGTTGGGCTGGGTCTGGATGTCGCCGGGAGGAACGGATTGAGCCATTTCGTCGCTTGACCAAACGGGTTAACTTCCATCAGATCTGATCTCCTTTTTATACTCCGATTATCTCAGATTATCATCTCTTATCTACTCGTCACGTTTTTTTTGTCATCAACCTATCTTTTTTAATCTTTAAATTATGACACGTTGATGGAAATGTTTTTTTAAAATTCCGATGCCATCTTTTTCAGTGGTATGTATGGTTTATTCATCACAGTTTTTGAGAATTTCAAGCCCTTCTTTTCACGGCGTTTTTTGAGGACGCCACGCCCACTTTTTCTCCGTAAAGTGCCGTGTGTCGTGTGCATGCACTACGCCGCTTTCGTGCAGAAAATTGCGATTATGTAAAAAAAATTTGGATTCGTCTTGAAGACCTCTGGCAAAACGACGGCCTGCGCCTTTAATAAGCCCCGTTGACCCCGAAATCTCTGCCGTTCCCATGACGTCACTTGGGAACGGTGGAAATTTTGGCTCCGCTTAACGTGTTATTGGTTTCGCATTTTCTTCCACTGACAAAAAAGCCGTTTTTTGGCTTATAATCCTTCATACTTAATTTTAAAAAAGGTCATGAAGTACATCGCTTTTCATGAAACAATTTATTCACATATTTTTAACATATTCAACAAAAAAATTACGAAGATTACTGTTCACTAAACAATGAAATTCAATAGAATCTGAATAACTTCCAAATTTTTGCACAATGTATCGATGTATTCGATCAGTTGGTCGGTGGGATTAAATCATAATTACCGCTTCTTGAAGCTTATTTCAAGGCTTTCAAGGAGGACTTTAGTTGGATCGAGTTCGATGTTGGTTGAGAGATTTTGCCTTTGATGTCAGAATGAACTCCGAAGTCGTAGGAGGTTCTAAGGTTCAGCGAAGTTTCTTCAAAAGTTCAACCGGGGGGTAAAAACGTTTCCTAGTTTGGCGCGTAGATTATTTGTGATAAATTGGGAGATGGTGGTTCACTCATTTATTTTTCATTTATTTAGAAATCAAAAACTCTGCTGAACCATGGTAGATCT
Organism: Caenorhabditis auriculariae; assembly: GCA_904845305.1. Classification (NCBI taxonomy): domain Eukaryota; kingdom Metazoa; phylum Nematoda; class Chromadorea; order Rhabditida; family Rhabditidae; genus Caenorhabditis; species Caenorhabditis auriculariae. The sequence goes on along the minus strand of CAJGYM010000231.1, from coordinate 31,762 downwards.
GAAGAGCCACGGCGTTTTTTTTAGCGACGCCCCGCCCATATTCCGTAAAATTCCGTAAAATGTAATGTGTCGTGTGCATGCACCGCGGCGCTCTCGCACATGCCACGTTCAAAGTAATTTCCGCGAAACCACGCCTCCTTCATTTTTGGATTTGCATTTTCTTTCACTAATAAAAAACGCCGTGGAGCTCATCGTTGTTGCGCGCAACAATCGACCAATTTTCTCCAAGAACGCTACGGAAGTCATCTCGCCAACGTGCCCCGTCCAAAGGATCGTTTCTTCTCCACGGAACGTCTACGTCTAATCTACGATCTTCTTTTTCCCAAGTTTCTTCTCCCGTCACGATTTTTCTTTTGCGAAAAAAACCATTTTTCTTCTTGTGGCAACTATTCGAGCATCACGTTTTTCACCAACCGTTTGGTCTTCTATCCATTGGCAAATGAAATGAAAAAATGAATCACAATGTAATAAAAATTTTGAACTTGGAAATGCAGTCTACTGTTCTATCTATAAAATCTTTCACTCTGGAACAGAATTTGAATAATCTGATAATTTCCATTTTATTAAGAAAATGGCTCATTTTGAAAATTTTAAAATTTCACCTCGACAAAATTTATAAAATTGTTCGAAAGTTTAATCTAAAGAACTTCCATGCAAACAGGGGGTTTTCCTTGAGAAAATATATACAAGGAAGCTTCATAATTTGTAATTTTACTGTTACAAAAAAAAGCCAAAATGTGATTGAAGCCCGATGCGGGGCTCGAACCCGCGACAGCCAGATTAAGAGTCTGGTGCTCTACCGACTGAGCTAACCGGGCCGCTGGTGGTTCTGCCGTCGTTTAAGCACCAAGTTGCTTGAGGTAGACATTCCATATCAAAGTTCGATGAAATGTTCCAAAAAGTAGAAAAAATTCAAAAGTCAAAAATGCTGAGAAAGGCTGAAAAATTAGAAAAAGCTTTATTGCTTCCTTTTCTTTCATTCGATCAACTTTTTTAAAAGCTTCTATCGGAATAGCCTTAAGAATTTATAACGAGGAAAAACTCTGACAAGAAAAACATAATACCAAAGAACCAAAAATGCAAAACCGCCAGCTTCCAACCCACAATCAAAACCAACAAATGCGTTAAAATCCCTATTTATTTTTTCACACACATTAAAATCCTTTTTTTTAACATAGTCCTGTTCAAGTGTTCCCTCAAGGGTTGTATTCGATGGGCAGGTTCTTCCCTGCGGACCATGCCGTCGCCTTGGAACCATTCACGTCGGAACTGCTTGGCGGCGCCGTCGGGCGTGTTGGTCCACTCGATCGTGATGCGGTCGTTGTTCGTGATCCTAAAGCGATTGGTCACTGTCTTTCAACAGAGTACTGTAGATACCTCCTGTCCGTAGGCGAACGCGTCGCAAGAGACGGCGAGCAGGACGGCCTCCTTGAGGGTCGGGACTCCGCACGGCGGGTCGACGCCCAGACGCTTCATGTTCGTCGTCTTGATTCCGTAGCCAATGCAGCGGGCCGACGAGTTGATCACCTACAAGATGAAAACTTGTTGATTCCAACATAAAGTTTGAAAGATCCTCAAGCTCAAAACTGTAAATTTAAGCTTCAAGATCCAAGCTGCGAAACGAAATTAGTTTCATGGGACCAAGCTCAAGCTCAGGACTCAGCTCGAACTCAAAACCTCAGTCACAAGCTCGAGCTCAAGGCGCTAATGATACCTTGATGTGGTAGGTGTGCTTACGTCGTCGTACAGGGCATTGAAAGACGATCGGTGTTGGGCGTCCTGGATGCCGTCGCCGGGAGGGAACGGATTGACGCCATTTCGTCGCTTGACCAAACGGGTTAAACGTTCCATCAGATCTGATCTCCTTTTATACTCCGATTATCTCAGATTATCATCTGCTTATCTACTCGTCACGTTTCTCATCAAACTGTGTTTTGAAGATTTTCAGGACGACACGTTTAATAGTAATTTCTTGAAAGGGCGTGAAATGGAAATGATTCATTAACGCTTTCTGAAATTTGACATCCAGCACAAACTAACTGTTTCCAAAAGCGGTCTTTTCGAAATTCTTCTGATGAGAAGTACTGGTTTCTTTCAAATCGCTCAAAGGTCTCTACAATCACGATACCCTTTTGATGTGTTAATCACGGACTTCGTAAATAACAAGCTGACCTTTCCATTTCTCATCATCATTTTTATCAGTCTCAGTGCTACAGTACACTCGAAATGATAAAAGAAACAAATGTTATCGCTTGGAAAAACCGGCGATAAAAGGGCCCGTTTTGGCTGCTGGAACAGCGACGTCATGTTGTTTCGTACTATTTCCATTTTCGTCGTTTTCCTGATTGGCAAGATCAGTGCCGATTGTCCAGATGGTTCCCTTCAATCGCCTGATGGAAGTTTGTGAGTGAACTTTGAAGAATTTTCAAACCTTCTGATCCAGAAAAAACGAGATTCCGCCAGTTTTGGACTTTTTAGTAACCCGTCAACAGTAGGAATTTCGAAAATTTATAGAATATAAAAGTTAAAATCGAAGATGTGTTCAGAAAAAGGGACAAAAAACGTTTCTCAATGGAAAGTCGTTTTGAAATTTTTTGTATCGGAGATTTCAGTCTTGTCAGTTTCAAAAAAAGGAAATTTTCAATCTTTCAAATTAAACTTCAGAAGCTTTAAAAACTTCACTTCCAGTCTCAAAAACGTAGAATACGGAGAAAAACTTCTCGTTTTAAATTTCTCAAATAAAGCTGAATTTTTCTAAAACTTCCTGGAGTCTTGTTAGAAGCTCAAAGCTCACTAACGTGTCACTCGTTATCTCTCAGTAATTTTTCAGAAATTTTGAGCTTCATGGAAGGAAGATTAAAACCTAAAGTTCATGATGCTACCAAGTGGTTCAAACCGAGTTGACCTACAACGAGGCCAAAATAGCTTGTGGGCTTCTGTCTGGAGGTCTTCCTTTGGTTCCAAACGCCTTTTATCAACTCGTTTTTGAGTGGAGAGCTCAAAGGTTTGATCAAACCACTGGTAAAAGTTGGACTGGATCCTACTCGCTAAGTCTGTTCTGAAGAGGATAATTATAGGCATCTTTCAAATCCATTACAGTACATATTATTAGAACTTCTAATAAAATTCCTCGAGGTCGTTTTTCACTCTGGGAGCTGTCAAACTTGAAAGCCAAATTCAAAATCTAATAATTTAAATCAAAAATGAAGAAAAATAAACTTCTTTTAGAGCTCACCCTACAGATATCTTCTGCTCTTAAAAACAATCTAAATCGTACTGCAATCGTCCCCCTTGTAACTGAAAAACTTGATATTGAATTTAAATTCTAAAAAGGAAATGTAAAATTATCATTCTACACTTTTCTCTTATTGGGAAAATTTTTAGTGAGCAACTATAGTTTAGTCAAATTAGTGGCCCTATAAGGAGTTAAAAATTTAGTGGTCATTATAGAGGTCTAAGTGCTACTACTAGACCACTAAAAAATTTTAGGGGCCACTTTAGGGGTCAATGGATCAACATAACTGGTCTAATCTGTTTTTATTATATTATCAGAGTTACTGGAAGGAATACTGTATGAAAAACTACTGGAGTGACCACTAAGTAGACAACCTCACAGTGGCCACTGAAATGGAAGATAGTGGCCCCTTTTAGTTTCCTCTCAAGTAGTCCTTGACTAGCCTCTATAGTGGCCACTCATTTTTAACCCCTTAAGTAGCCACTAAATTGAATACTATAATGGCCACTAAAACGTCAAAAACTCTATAGTGGCCACTGAACATTTTCCCAGTATCGATGTTCAAAAAGTCGTTTTCAAATTCCTCCCATTCTCCACTTAAAATGTTAAAACCCAGGTTTCTCAGAAGTTTCTCTGAGCTACTCTGAGCTACCGTAGCCACTATTCGGATGCTGAGCTTACATCGGCGAGGACGGAAATAAAGCCGTCTTTTACCAAATTGGGGATCTGGTGAGATCAAATAATCTTCGTTTCTCGCCGTTATCACAGGCAGTTTTAGCATGGAAAGTCGGCATTACCAGTGAAAACCGACACGCCATGCTGAGCAAATATATGACGAACAGACTCAAAAAGATCAGTTTCGATGATTGATAACTGTACCGTAATCACACTTCAAGAAAGCGAAAAGAATGGACTTGCAGTAGTTTGCGACAGAACAGCTTAGATTGAGCCAGTACGGTCTATGTATTCAGGATCAGAAGGTTCTATTTAAGGAGTAAAACCATTTCATCTGCAGACCTGTTAATTCAAAGAAATTTTAACATGCAACGTCAAAAACCCAGCTTTTCAAAAGATTTGAGCTTCTTAAACTTACTAACTAAAGCTATAGGTATCTCAAAACTCAAGCACTGGATTATCTTCATTGGAAATATTCTGCTTTGATCTTCATTTCTTTTACTTTATAACCATAGGCAAAGTTGAAAAGTGGTGGAGCTCAATAGAAATTTTTACCGCTTTTAGATATGAGCAATCATTTCTTTTGCTGCCTCTTTTGCGCCATTTTCAGCCCTTATGCACCATAAGGCTGCCTCCCTTTTCCACCATTACTCTGCCAGAGCCTTTCAAATCCCAAAAGAAAAAGATGGAAAGCTGATAAAAAGGACTGCTGCCTTTTGCTGCCTCTGCGACCTATTTGAGCCATCACCACGTAACTTTAATTGAGACTAGGCTCGTTATCTTTGACAGCTGTCGTTCGCTCAGAGATCGAAAACCAGCAGCACGTCAGACTGCAAATTTAATACTCGATCTATTTAGTGTGGACACAACTTCTCTCGACTTGAAAAGCAGGGGGCAGGACGCGTAGCGTGTGACGCGCGCGCGATTCTTGCCGCGAGCTCAGGTCAACCGCCATGCTACTCTGGGAAAAGCCTGTAAATCGCTCATTCCTTTGCTCAATTATGATTGATTATGTTCACCTCGTGCAGCCAGACACAGTAGAAAACATTGAGAGCGACCGCCGAGCTTTTAAATATTAAAGCGACTCGGTAAGATTGAACTCGTGCACCAGACCGCGACGCACTTTTACGCTACGCGTCCTGCTCGCGCCTCCTTCGCAAACTTTCTAGAATCAGCAAAGAGTCAGCTACATAGATAGCGGCTTCAGCTGTGAATAGAAGTAGATGGACGCCAAATGCCACCTCTCTAACAAAGTAGTGAAACGCGATAAAATTACAGGAGTAAACCGGACACGCCTAGCGGCGTTTACGCCGCCATTCTTGAGTTCGACTGACTGGCCGCTGGTTTCACTTATCCACCAACTCCGAGCTTCCACTTCACAGCGCCTTTCCGCCACCATTAGCCAGTGCCTCTAGTCTCGAGAAAACGACAAAGTCTCAATCATTCACTACCACATAACGACATATTTTCACCATTCACTCACTTTCTTCCTACTACAGTGTTTCCCTGTGTTCCCTAGTTTTAGAGGTAAGTATTCCAGTCATTTTAAATTTTGACATGTTCTTTGATCCAATCTGAACAGATTTGGAAAGGAAGTCTTTTAAACTCTCTCTCTGTCTCTTAGTGTATTTTGACGCCAAAACAGAAGAACATTTTCCCAGTATATTCAGGGTTTTTAATCAAAACAGATTAACGAAAGTTTTTGTCAAACTGCGACTAAAATCACGATATTTTCCAAAAACTCCAAATAAAAGATCATTTTCTAATTAGAACAGGTATAAAACAGCCTCAGTTAAAATCGTTTCACAAAAGAGCCTCAACATAAATTTAAGAAAAGAAAACTTCAAAATGATCGGATAACTGTGAAAAGCTATTACCTCAACATTCAAAATCTCAAAGTTACTTTTGAATGTTCCTAGCCTTCATAGGTCTCTAACTGTTATTGGTACTGGAGTCGTTTTTCAGAAAGCAGATCTCAAATTTTTCTTCAACTAGAGGCAATTCTCAACATAAGACTTTTTCAGACAATCAGAACCCGTGCTTGAGACAACACCTGGCGCTACTATCCGCGCACTTGCTCGTGCTACAAGGTAGGAATAAAGATTTTCCTGAGAAATCAAACTTTTTATAATCACCGTTTCTAGATCGGAATGCCAGCTAACTTCGAAGACATTTTCGTAGAATATTCTCTGTTCAATTTTTAAAAAGCTCCCAAATTTTTAATAAACCTTACTCTTTTACTCTACCAGGTAGTTTTCCTTAATTAGATATTTTTACCTTGAAATTTCCAGCTTTGATTCCAAAAGCCTTTATCAGGTCCTTCACATACGTCGAGCTCAAATTTTTCGTTTTTCATCAGATCTCTCAGATTCTCAACTCTACCTACTTCGAACAAGCTCAAGAAGACTGCTCAAATCTCTTCCCGGGCAGTAACCTCGTCTCTATTCACAGCGATTCTGAGGCGATCTTCGTCAGTGGTATGTATGGTTTATACATCAATTTTTTGAGGACTTCAAGCTCAGCTTTATCCTTCAATCACTCCAAGACATTTGAACCTTCCTAACTATCAAATTGATGTTTTCTTTCTTAAAAAAAAATTATCTCAAGAACTTTCCGACTTCTTGTATTTTAAAAAATTTTCTGGCCTCTTGTCTTTCTGCTATGACATCTCTATTCCTAGAACAGTTTTACAGAAGCGATTAGGAAATTTTGATAATCATCCCTTTCATACCATTTTTGATCACTCTCGCCTATCTTCATTTGAAATTTCGGAACTTTCAAATTATCCGAAATACAGTACTGGCCATAAAGGTATTTCAAAGTGGTTATTCGAGCACAACTTCTCTGAAAGTGGCTCAAATGACTTGAAACTTCGTACAGATTTCAAATAACTACACAGTACCTCTTTCCCGAAAGAAGAACTCATTTGCCCGAGTCAGACCGGATTTGAGAGCTAAAAACCAAAAATCGTAAAAATGAAGATTTTTCTTTGGAGATTCGAAAAATCATACCTTCAAAGAAACTTCGATTTTTAATCAGAAACTTTTCTTTACGGTAAAACAAGTCTTCGGCTTTCCAAAAAACCTAGTCAGCCCTCTACCAACCCGATAGTAAGAGCGTAGTGAATTTTTCTTCGGAAGACCTTTTTCGTTTTGACTCCTCGTCATTCAAATGGACTATACGAGGTCATTTTTGTTTGAGAACACCCTGTTTCATGTTGAAAAACTTCAAAACACCCTCAAAAATAGTTTTGCACTGTTTTCTTCAGCTTTCTCACTTTATCCTCTCTCTAGAACTCGCTTACTTCACTAGGTCTGATTTTGAAACCTCTGATTCGAAGCGGTTATGCTCATTTTTCAAAATCAGAACATTCTCGATTTCTCATTTCAGCAAAGCTTTTTCAGAACCGTTATGAATTAAAATAAAAGAAGACTCACTGTGTTTTGCTTACTTAATCAAAATATATAGTTATAATGAGTTTCTGAAAGATGATAAAAACCCCTTTTTTATATTTTTAAGTGTTTAAGATCATGAGATAAATTTGTAACTCCACTTTCTAGCTCTCAGTTCAAAGATAAGCATTGTAAAAAGTTTCTTTGAACTTTAGGGGAAAAATAAGTTTTTGGTCTTGTGAAATTAATGCTTCAGCAAAAATTAGCAGTCTTCAAAGTAGGAGCCTGCAATTTAGCCATTATTTATTTTCGAATTCACGATTAAAAGCAAAATGATCAGATAAAAATTGCTTTGAATGCCCGAAAGTCCAGAGAAACTGTTCGAATCAGAGGTTTCAAAATCAGACCTAAAGAAGTAAGCGAGTTCTGGAGAGAAGATAAAATGAGAATGCTGAAGAAATCAGTGTAAAACTATTTTTGAGGGTGTTTTCAAGTTTTTCAACATGAAACAGGGTGTTCTCAAACAAAAATGACCTCGTATAGTCCATTTGAATGACGAGGAGTCAAAACGAAAAAGGCCTTCCGAAGAAAAAGTCACTACGCTCTTACTATCGGGTTGGTAAGGGGCTGATTAGGTTTTTTAGAAAGCCGAAGACTTGTTTCACCGGGGAAAAAAGTTTCTGATTTAAAATCGAAGTTTCTTCGAAGATATGATTTTTCGAATCTCAAGAGAAAAATCTTCATTTTTACGATTTTTGGTTTTTAGCTCTCAAATCCGGTCTGACTCGGGCAAATGAGTTCTTCTTTCGGGAAAGGGTTACTGCGTAGTTATTTGAAATCTGTACGCAGTTTCAAGTCATTTGAGCCACTTTCAGAGAAGTTGTGCTCGAATAACCACTTTGAAATACCTTTATGGCCAGTACTGTAATTCTATTCTCAACTTTTCGCTACTGGTCCTTCAATCACTTCAGATTCTCAAGATCTTCCAAAATAATTTTTTTTTCTCCTCTCTTTGAAAGCATGAATCTTCACTGACTTTAATCAATCCAGAACTTTCAAACCTTCTTTATTTCCAGATGGTCACAGCCGGATCTTTTTCTCTATCCTCACTTAATCACCCCAGAACCTTAAAAAAATCTGAAACTTCCGAAATTATCATCTTATTCTGCTCGGTTTGAGAGCTTAGACCTTCGTCTATGTTCCTTTAACCACTCCAGAACCTTGAAAAGTTCTGAAACTCCTGAAAAATTCTCCTTTCTGCTCTTTTTGAAGTCGCAGATTTTCGTCTATGTTACTTCAATCACTCCAGAACCTCGAAAAATTTGGAAACTCCCGAATTATTTTTTCTCTTCTGCTCGGTTTAAAGGCACAGATCTTCGTCTATGCTCCTTTAATCCCTCTAGATCATAAAAAAATATCAAATTGCACAGACATGGTAATCGCCGCGATTGAAAACGACAACTGGGAAGTTCACCACGACGGCGAGGATGATACCATAATCGGCTTGTACCGTACTGAAGTTGGAGCCCCTTGGCAACATACCGATCATACGCCCTACGATTTCTTCCCCTGGATCGCACCGGACACTTCGATCAATAACAACTATGGGACGGTGGGTTATAGAGAGGTTATTCTAGTCTGCGGTTGAGGATTTCTTGAAAGTCAGCCAGAATATTCCAGCAGTCTCAACCTTCTCAACTTTCTGGTTTTCGGACAAGGATACCTCAAAGTCAAAGAAAGCCTTCAATATTCTTAAAAAAGGGTCTTTTCGTCCTTATTACAAAAATCTTGGAGCTTATAAAAGCCGGGAAAAATACAAACCAAAGGCTCATTGTCTACAGTTACCTTAGTTTCTAACTGGAATTCATAATTTTTCAAAAGAAATTCAGAAATTCAAACGTAATGCTCTTTTTCAGTTGATAACTTCGAGCGCACCGGGCTACCGAGGATTTGGAGGCGTTTACAGTACTGAGAACTACATTATCCGGACAGCCGTTTGCAAATATCAGCTTTAAAATTGATGGGATTCGATAAAATGATAAAAAAGTCAAGATCAACCAACTGAAAAATCATATTTTCCAAGGAAACGCTTCAAATTAGTTTTGCTGGAAAACTACTCTTTGAAAATTAGTACGATTAAGGTTTTTCTGAATTTTCAAAAAATTTGATACTTTTAAAATTACGCGGTCGCATTTGGAATGGATCTAGCCCATTTTGCATCGTATCAGCTATACGTTCACGGCTAGCTTAGGACGCTAGTGGGCATGTCCTGTCTGCGCTCTCCACGAGCCAGGCGCTATCTCGTGCATTATCGTGCCAGGACCATGTTTTCGATAGCTCAGCCAGCCGTGAATCAGCTATATAACTCGGACATTGGTAACGAGAAACGGACTGGGCGATTCTAGTGACCACTTTAGTCTTCAGCACTCTTAAGTGATCCCTAGAATTGCTCTGAAACGCCCAGAGCACGTCCGGTTTTCGTTACAGAGGTCGAAAATCCTTGACCTTACTTTTCCTATAACCTCGAGCAGAAAGCCGTTTCTCGGTCGGTTGCAACTATTTCTACAGTCATTCCGGGACCGGGGGCGTGACAAGTTGTACTGTATGATAAGAAGGATTAAAAATTGACATTTCAAACTCTTATCAGTGTCAGAAAACACGCTAAACCATATTACTGTCAGGAAATCTGTGACCTTTAAAGTTGGAAATGTCGCTGGCTGATAAAGGAAACCGCAGAAGATAGCTATCAATGACGAATATCACGTTATCAAATATTTTTCAAAAAAACCGTTGAGATCAAAAGAATCTTAGGGACTTGGAGACAACAAAAACTAGATAAATCAGTAAATAATTTGAATCAGAGCCTTTCTTTGTAAATGTAAAATTAAATTAAACCTTCAAGATATTTTTTTAAGCTTTGAAAATTGAGGTTCCCTTAAAAATTTTATTTTTGGCTTGAAACAGTAATATGCTAGTAAAAGATCACCAGAATCTTTTTGAGCCGATTTTTCCGATGGCTAGAAATTTATCAGTTAACTTGAAGAAGCCTTCTATCAACGTCGACCTTTTTCCGATTTTTATCAGTTAGATATGTTGAAAGCTGTCCTCATAGCTCGCCGTTCTATTATTTCATTTTAGTTTTGATATTTCAATTTTTACAATTTATATATAATGAAGAAGTAGAAGCTTTTCAGTTTCTCTTTGAAAAATTAGCATATTTTTGACTGAAAATTTGAGTGTAGTTTTTATATCATTTTCTCGAAAATTCATAGTTGCACTAAAAATAGCTCTTGCTAACTTTGCACCTTGTGAACTCTAGATCTAACGCTTTCCAGAGCTTCCAAGCGCAAGCCGTTTCTTGGTCTGTTACAACTCGTTTTACAGTTATTTCACGTAAACACCAAAGCCTTCTGAATCAAAAAAATCGGGAAAGGACTCATTTTTCGAGAGCCATTCATTTCCCTCAATGAAATTTAAAGCTTCTCAATTTTCTTGAAATTCGCAGAACTCTCGCATTTTTTTTTACCGACTTGAATTCAAATTTGCTCAAAAAAGGTGGAAAATTTTGGGAGAATTGTTTGTTCCGCACTGAAACGCCGTTGAGTTTTATCAATAGGAAATGGTGATAAGCAATTATTTTGCGTTGAAAAAGGAGCGGAAAACGGGCTGCCGGTGATGTTTTATTCCATTTCGATTTGTGTTCTTTTTCTCATCGCTGGGATCGACGCCGATTGTCCGGACGGCTCTATTCAATCTTCTGATGGGAAATTGTGAGTTTTTCTTCTCATGACTTCTATACTTAAATTTTCACTTGTTATCCTTTGGACTGGATCATTCGAAAATCATCTTTTTATTCAAAAATTGATTTACTATCGCGACTTATCTCCTATCTTGTGACTTTGAGAATAACACTTGAGGTCATCTATTTTTCCAATGTTTTTCTCGGATCATGTTCTGGGATCCCTAGCGGTGGAAGGCTCGAAAAGTTCAATTTCAACTAAAAACTTCAATGTTATAACATTTTCGAAATCATGAAATCATCCTAATGATTGATTCTATCAATCTTCAACAGTGAAATAAAAATATTTTTATATTGTAAGGCATACTATTGCAAAAACTCATTCAGCACTGATTTTCTCTGATCCCAAATCGGCGTCCAAACTCACTTTTCCAGATGCTGCAAAGGTGCTAATCCAACCAAACGTAAGCCATCACGGCGACGCCAGTCAAAGTGTGCCGATTGATCTACGGAGGCCTGCCAGCCGTTCAGAATGCTCTACGACAACGCTTTCATCAATGGGATTGCGATAGGGTACAGCTTTTGAAAAATTAAATTTTCTGTATTTTAAGAGCATGAAGTGATTCCCTTTACTCAAAATGGCCTTTCCATGATACGTATTTAAATTCCTTTATGAAAACAATCAGCCAGTGGCCTCTAATTCACCATAAAAACATTGAAAAAACCATTCAACTTTCAGAAACTAATCAGTCCTTCACCTGGCTACCATACTACTATTTCAATGGAGCTTATCTTGGGCCGGACGGAAAACCGCCGACTTTTACCAATTGGGCACCCGGTTCGTTCCATTCATTATTTTTGAAGAGAAAAATCCGAAAAAAAAGGCAAAGTCGGAAGGGACGGAAAAAGGCCCCTAGAAATTTTCATTTTAGGGTGTGAAAGATTCTTTTTTTTTTGCTGCCTTTTTGCGCCCTTTCATCGGCTATTATGGACCATTTTTGCTGCATCTCCCTTTTTTCCACCATTTCTCGAGCTCAGAGAAAATGGAAGGTTTGATAAAGGGACCCTTTTTGCTACCTTTGTTGCCAGCCAATCAGAGACGTATTCTCGCTAGAAGGCTTTTTTTTTTGACAGAACGAGCTCCACAGTGTTCCCAAACGAGCGGCAGCTGTGGTCAGTAGGCGTGGCTGACTGCAACAGCGGCACGGTTTATTGCAATAGGGGCGCGGGGATGAGAGTCAAGTTTTGTGGATTTAGTGGTTGGAAAAAGACCATTAAATAATGTTTTTCCTAGGTTCTCGCAAGTTTTCAAACATTTTTAATGTGTATATAATTATAACGAACAAGTTTAAATGAAGAAAGAGACGAAAAAGTTTTTGCAAAACAAAAATATCTCCCAAAATGTCGTTTTTAGGAAAACTCGTCAGATCAGAACTTCAAAGGGAAAATTGAGAAAAAAGCTCAAAGCACTTCTCTTAAGAAATACCATTTGAACGTTTTAAAACAAAAACAAATACATAATAGCTTGTACGAATAAAGTTGTCACCCAAAATGACATTTTTCAAGAATAAATTCGTCGAATACTGCCTCGATTTTTAGAAAAACTCGCGTTTTCGCCCCATTGCGACGACCTCGCTTGCCGCCGTCTCTTTTGGAACACTGTGAGCTCATTTATTGGTTACTATTGTAGTAACATTCCACGTGAATCAATTATTTTTGATCCAACGAAAATGTTAACAGGAGAGCCAACACTGGGCGAAGGCTTCGCGGCAGCCTTGCACTCATCCGACGGCAAATGGCGTACTTTTTTGTACAGTAACCAGAACAACGTCATCTGCGCCTTTCCCAATTCTCAATGCAGCGATACAGCGACGACAACTACAAAGCCCGTGATCCGTACCACTTCGAATCCCGTCATTCAACCAACTCCGAACCCCAACTACTGTCTTCAGCTCTATCAATGTAAACTGTTTGATTCATCATCATCATCAATATTTAATGGTTTTTTTAGTCAGATGGAATCGACTAAGCGGTGAAAAGATTGCTCTTTTGAGCGGCACTAACACCGCCTTTCACGAACTAGAAGTTCAAAAAAAGTGTAGTTGATCGAATTGAAAGCATGGTCATACGATCCTTCGCTTCGTTCTTCCACAAGTATTAAGAAGAAAAATTATTATACATCACCAGGATGCTTTCTAAACCTCCATCAGCGAACTCAAATTATTTCTGGTACTGTACACGTTTTCCCATAAGTACCTCTAGCAGCAAAAAAATAGAGCCCTTCAACAGAAAAAAACCCAGCATAGCCCTTCAACAAAAAAATTATAATTCTTAGAAAAAGTCCGTGAAACTGCCTAAAGCTTTTTCCTAAGCCTTTTCTCAATTTTTTTCAAGTAACAGGATCTCTTTTTGTGTATTAGGGCATCTCTTTCTAGATACTTTTTCGGTTTACTCTCTCAAAATATTTTTAATTGCCTCAAAAAAGTAACTCCTAAACAGAAAGACAAAAGATGATCTTTAATGAAGCTTTTTGGTCCTTTGTGAAGTTTGGCCGTAGAAAAAAATAATTCTGAAATATTCCAAAAATTTATCTATCTTTCTGTCAAGATCCATCAGTTGAAAATCTACAGGGTACAAAGAAATAAAAAAAAACTTACCATAAAACTTTCAAAAATAAACAAAGGTAAAATAAATATTGAGCACTTTTGTATATTTTATATTTCAGACGATTCGAACCCTTGCCTGGACACTTCCTGGTTCTTCTACCCAAGAACTTGCTCTTGTTACAAGGTAAAAGCTTGAATTGTTTTTTTTTCGACGAGAAGTCCTCATGGATATGAAAGGAGTTCTAGTGCGCCTCAGAAACAAATATTATTATTTTTCTTTTCAAATAAATGCCTTACAAATCTAAAAAGTTTGTTATTAAAACTTCTGAAAAAAACAAAATAAAACTTGAGAAAAAATCAATTTTCTTCCAATAAATTCTAGAAAAACTTTCAAAGCCCTATTGCATTTTTCAGTTGTTATATTTCTCACTGGAATTAATTTTTCATGAAAAACTTTGAATTAATTCAATAGCCGATTCACGGCTTAATTCGGATACTAAGTAGGCGTGGCCTGTCTGCGCTCTACGCCAACCAGGCACTATCTCTTCTTTTATCGTGTCAGGACCATTTTTTGATGGCTCAAGCCAGCCGTGAATAAGCTACTTATGATATTTCTTACAATTTAATCCAACCTTGAAAATTCCCAGGTCCTCAGCCAGACACACTTTTCCCTTGCCCAATCAGTTTGCTCCAACTTCCGCTTTAACAGTAACTTGGCTTCTATTCATAGCGACGAGGAGGCCGTCTTCGTCACTGGTAATGACTTTTATGGAATAGAGACTTTGGAAAATTTTCAGATTTCGCCATGTCAACAAACAACAACGACAACTGGCAGGTATGAAAATTCGAAAAAAAGAAAATAAAATGTACCTTTCTTATAGTTTTTCTGTGTACAGTGTGTAAAGTAGGGAATTTTTTCGAGTTTCTTTTGGGGGAAAAACCCAACTTATTCACCATTTATTCAAGCTTTTCTAGTATTTCTAGTATAAAACATCTGTGAAATCGATTTCTAATGTTATTCAATGAAATTCTGGGTTCGCTCTATCACTGCCGTTTTTAAAATCTGTCCTATTTTTTTTTAAATTTACAAAACAATTCATGGCATATCTTTAAAGAGCAACTGAGGGGCAGCAGGAAATAATAAACAGTGAGATCACTGAACCTTCCAATGACATTTAGGTATCCTCCATTTCCTTGAAGATCATGAATTTCCAAATTAATGGCTGAAACTACGAATCGCCACTTTTGTTCATTTTTAAGACCCATCACGATGGACAAGACGACACGATCATTGGATTGTACCGTGCTGACATATACTCTCAGTGGTACTATACAGACACGACGCCTTACCAAGGGTTCCCGTGGGTCGCGCCCCATTCGGCCACCTTGGATTATTATGGAACGGTTCGTTATTCAATACAATCTGAGTTATACCGAAAATGAATGAAAAGACTGTGCTTTTTTAAAACTTGCTTACCATACTCTGGAACGCTGAGGTACTGATGAGAAAAAAACAAACAAAAAAATTGCTCGAAATTCGGGATCGAAAAATCGAAAAATTTCCCCAGAAAAAAACTAAACTAAATTGAAAAAAATAATTTTTTTCGAATCTTCTTTCAAGTGGTTTCAAAGGCTTGAAATGCTAAACTTTGGATCTTTTTTTCGTAAATGAGACTTTGGAAAACAAGTTTTTCGTAAGTCAGCAAAGGAATTTTCCGAACAATTAATCCTTATTTCGCAAATTATCCATAAAAAAATTGAAACTTATTCGTTTCAAGATGCTCTTTTTATTCAGTCTTGGGCAAAAGTCGGAATGGTGGAGAATGGCTGCTAAAAGGTCCCTTTATCGAGGCCCTCCATTTTCTGGGACTAAAAGCTCGAGAAAGGGTGGAAAAAAAGGCAGCAAAAAAATGGTGCATAAGGGCCAAAAAATTTTTTTGTACCTTTTTCCGACTTTGCCCACGTTTCTCTTCCTTTTCTCTTCCTCCTTACCAATAATTTAATTAACTTCTTAATTTCAGCTGATAACCACCAGAGCGCCTGGATATCGAGGCTTCGGCGCCTTTTTCAACACTGGGAATAACATTTGCCGCAACGCCGTTTGCAAATATTCGCTAGTTTGAAAAAAAACCTTATCAATTTGATGGAAAGGAACGAAAAAAATACAATAAAACAGATTGATGACAAAACATTTCATCACTATCTTTCTTGTTTGATCATGATGATATAACTTCAATTATCAATCTCTTGATGAGATTGAATTGAGTTATCACTGGGAAAAGAAATGATAAGGGAGTATTTCTCGCTAGGAGAGCCGTGGGTGCGATGTCGCTTTATTCAATTTTATTTTTTGTTTTTTTCCTGGTCACTAGGATTTCTGCGGATTGTCCTGGCGGATCGACTCTATCGGCTGATGGTAAATTGTGAGTTTTTCCAAGTCAAGCCGCATCTAGTGCTTCAAGCAACAATTTATTCTGAAATCCACGCTTTCCCAATACTCAGAAATCGTTTCCAGATGCTACAAAGCCATTCAAACGTCCGTATCGTACCGTGAGGCCAAAACTTTATGTGGCTTACTCTACGGAGGCCTGCCTTTGGTTCCAAACGCCTTCACTAACGCTTTTTTTGGACGGTCTTTTGAATCGTCAGTTTCAATTTTTTTGTTTAAACTAAACATAGGGTGTCAGGTATTTCCTTTACTCGGAACATCACGACATTCATAGGTTTTCAAAAAAATTCTCTAAAACTCAAAAAAACCGACTATTTTTCGTTGAGAAAAAGGCTCAAAGGCTCAATTTTATCGCAAAGGATCCAGGAAAAAAGATCTTGGAGGCTCTGATTTTGAAAAATAATCATCAAAAATTTGTTAAAAAAACTTGAGATCCAAACTAAATTGCCTTCCTTCCAAACTCTAAAGATTTCAGAAGATGGCCTGTTCTTTTCCTGGCTACCGTACTCCTATTCTAATGGAGCCTATCGAACCGACGACGGTTCAATGCCGACTTTCACTAACTGGGCACCAGGTGAATCAAATTGAAGTGATCTTTTAGTCGTCTTATGAATTTCCGTTGCTTTATCAGTGGAAGTCTTATCAGTAATCGTTTGACGGGAAAAAGGATGAAAGTTCAAAAAAATCACGGGGTCTCCGGAAAAAGCTTGGTTATGGTCGTGATGGCCTTTAGCAACTTCGAATTAAAAAAACTTTCTCTTTTTTTATTAATCTTTATTCGATCGAAATAAAGCAGGAAAAAAAGTGCTTCATTGTTTTTCTTGACGATCTTGTTTCCATGTGACAGAAGTTTAAGAAGTTTTTTTGGTAAAGACATCAAAATTTTCCGGAACGAACTTTTTTTCAAAACACTCTCAATTTCCTGCTAGCCTGGGAAAAATTTTTTAGTGGCCACTATAGGGTTTTTGACGTTTGAGTGGCCACTATAGTAGTCAAATTAGTCGACACTTAAGGGGTTGAATATTAGTGGTCACTATAGAGGTCTAAGTGGTACTACTAGACCACTAAAAACTTTAGTGGCCACTTTAGGGGTCAATGGATCAACATAACTGGTCCAATCTGTTTGTTTTAAAATTATCAGATTTACTGGAAAGAGTACTGGATGAGAATTTACTGAAGTGGCCCCTAAAACGAAAAATAGTGGCCAATATAGAGGTGGGTTTAGTGGTCACCAAAGTGTCTTCTCCAAGTAGTCCTTGGCGAGCCTCTATAGTGGCCGCTAAAAATTTTCCCAGACTCTCCACTAAAAATGAACGAGAAACTTCAGAATCTTTTATTTTCTTTTAATCTTTTGCTAGCCGTGTTATTGCCCTCGAGTATTATCAATATTGAAGTAATTAAAATGTCTCTCCTTATACGATTTTTCCGTTCTTTCAAGAAGTATTTTCGAACTGAATTCTCATAAAAAAATCATTCCAAAAAAAAGTCTTATCGATGACATTCATCCAGGGGAACCACGACTCCAAAACGGCTACGCCGTCCAACTCCGCTCCAGTGACGGTCGTTGGACCACCACCACCGTCGACGCTCAAAAACAGCGTGATTTGCGCTTTTTTTCGCCATCATGCGCTGGAAATCAAGGAGCCACGACACCTTTCCCGAGGAACATGACGACTCCACGAATGGGATACACGACTCCCGGACCAACGCCGAGCACCAATCCTTGTCTTGCAAAAATACAAAAAGTGAGAGTTTGACTTGGTTACGACAGTGGCACTGAAAAACTACTAGGCAAAGTCGGAAAGGGCGGAAAAATTCTCCACAGAAATGTTCCTTTTTGCTGCCCTTTTTGCACCATTTTTTTGCTTCTTTTCCCATTTTTCCAAAAAAAGTCTTCGTTAGATTTTTTTCGATGTTTTTTTATTCAATTCGATGGAAGACATTTATTACCTAGTGGATGGAAGATGCACTGAAAGAAAAGGAGAGAAATGAAGAAAAATATATGGTTTGAAACGTATGTAGACGGGTTTCTAGACGGACTCAATACCTGAAATGACATGTTAAAAATGCCTTCAAAAACCCGAAAAAAATGAAAAGCTCCATAAAGGATCCTTTTTGCTGACTTTTTTTGAGTCTCTCCCTTCAAACTTTCCCGAGTTGTCGAATAGACCTTAACTTTCAAAAACTGAAAGATTTCAGCCATGGTGAACCCTTGTTTGGACGAAACATGGGAGTTCTATCCGCGAACTTGCTCCTGCTACAAGGTTACCGTATCAAAAATTCCCAAAAAGTAAAAAGTTCCAGATAGTGACGGCGACCTATTTCGACGAAGCCCAGTCGACTTGCTACAAGTACAATCCAACCGGCGGCCTGACTTCCATTCACAGTGACGCCGAGGCGATTTTCGTCAGCGGTGAGAAAATTCGGGGGAAAAAGTAACGGTCAGTTCTACAGACTTGGCGATAGCGGCCCAAGGCAAGGACGACTGGATTGTTCGTGGCGACATCCGTGACAACACCCTGATCGGCCTTTTCCGACAAGCGCCCGACTACGTTTGGCGCAACGCCGACGCAACGCCCTACGACGGCTATCCCTGGATGTCGCCCTACACTTCTCCCAACGCCAACTATGCGATCGTCAGTTTTTGCTCGGTTCACAGTGACCCCTTGGGCAAAGGCCGCTAGAAGGGATAAGCTCAAAAAAGGGCGCAGAAAGACAGCAAACCGGCGGCAAAAAGGTCGCAGAAAGGCACCAAAATGGGTCCCTTTATCGAGCCTTCCATTTTCTAGGATTTTAAAGGGTCATGAAATGGTGGAAAAAGGAGAGGTAGCAAAAATTGTGCATGAGAGCCGATGAAATGGCGCAAAAAGGCAGCAAAAATGGAGCCGTTGTCACCCAAAAAGGGACACTTCTCTGGAGCCTTTTTCCACGCTTTCCGACTTCGCCTGTATTCAAAAAAGCCGTCAGAGGGTAGAAAGGATGAGTTTTGAAGAGACAGAGACATAAATGGAATATTCTCGATTGGACCTGAAAAAAAGGGAAGGGAATTTGGCAAAAAAACCGTAAAAAAATTTTTCAGGGTGTGCGCTGGACGGCGCTAGTCAATCCGATCAAAAAAATTCCTTTTTTTAAAGTTCAATTGACTGGCAGAAGCGATTTTTTTCTTAGTTAATAGTGATCGGAGGAAAAAAACGCTCTTTATTTTCGGATTGGCTGTCGCCAGTCATGCTTATCCCATGTATGGGCAGAAATAATATAGAAATCAGTGGAAATCACTCAAAAATTTCAGAAATATTCAAAAAAGGCAGAAACTTCATATAATCAATTTAATTATTCTCGCCTTTTACATAGATTTTTCGGTGATCTGATTTTTATCGATTAAAAAAACTAACTCAATATCCTTTTTCAGTTGATCACTGCCAATGCAATCGGCTATCGCGGCTTCGGCTCCACCAGCGACACTGAAGACTTCGAGTTCCGTAACGCCGTCTGCAAATATCCGCTTCAATAATTTTTCTGCATAAAAATGAAAATTATCGGCTTGTTCTTCTTTTTTCACGGTTTTCAACCGTCTCTATCTTATCTCTCTTGGAAACCTATTCATGAATTATTCGATAGCAGTTAAGGGTGAAATGTTGATTTATGGATTTTTGTTCGTTTTGTTATGTTTGAAAGCCGACGCCGATAACGTCTGCCCACCAGATGCCATCATTTCAGGCGATGGTCTGACGTGAGTTTCATTTTTTCGAAAACTTTAAGCTTGAAAATTGCAGGTGCTACACACCGGTGAACATTCAGAAAGATTGGCAGACTTCTCAGACGATTTGCAGTTTGGTGGGAAGTTTGGCCCTTCCCAAGAACGCCATCGACAATGCCGTCATTACCGGCGTGGCTTCAGGTGATTTTTCCTTACTTCATGAATTTCAGTAGTTAGGTTTTTCGAGTCAGCCCCACTCAACGAAGTTCTAAAAATATCACTTCTAGCCTCACTTTATAGTGCGTTCCGCGCGAGAAGGTCACGTTTTGAAAAGAAAAGAAGAAGTTACCGTCAATACAAACTTTTGCTCTACAAAACTACTAAAAAGTCAGCAAAATACAGAGGTCTTGAAGCGAAAATGCTCAATTTTGATCTGATTTGGTATACGGTATTTTTGGCGGAAAGGAAAGCATGCGCGGAATGGGCTATAACCAAGGCCATGCGGTTCTAAAAAATCAAATAATCCTCAATAAATCAGATTTTCGAGAATTTTGTTGAAAATCAATCACCATTTCGACGAAAATCAACCGTCTTCTGACATCTTTTCTGATTGAGTGACAAAGACCCGAAATTTCGGCTGAAAAAAAAAATTAGTTGACGGTTTGCAATGCGATTTGAAAATTTTAAAAGGATTGACGAGTTCAAGGAAAGAAGAATTCATATTTGAAAGTATTAAAAATCAATGCTCTGACGCAAGCTTTAAAATCAGACGGACTTTAAAAATATCCCAAAAAGACTTGATTAGAAGCAAAAGATATGAAATCTTGCGAGGATTTTCTTGAGGTTTCAGAAACTTTTCTACAAAGTGTCTGGATTGGTGCTGTGATGACCAATGGCATTGCTACTGATATCCACGGAAACCCGCTCAAATACTCGAACTGGGCGGGAGGTTCTAAATACTATTTCTTTGATTTTTTACCACCAATAAAACTTTCAGGACAGCCACTTATCACCGCGACAAACACGGGAGTCATGCTTGACTCTTCCACTGGCCGCTGGTACACCTCAGCCAGCGCCAACCCTTCGGTTTGCATCTCAGACTCCAGAAACTGCACTTCGACACCAGTTGTCGCTAAAAAACAACAAAAAGCTGCAGCTGTTTCTGCAACTCCGCCACCGAGGTCTTATCCTAGCTGTATGGATAAATATGGAGGTGAAGATTTTATTTAATATTTTTGTTATGACTGAACTTTATCGGCCAACTTGATGAAACATTTTAAATTTCAAGTTTCGAACTTTCTTCTTTTTTTCGGGCTATGAAAAATAATATTGAAAAAGGCGGAAAAAAACGGTCATCTAATCTTTGATACAAGCACAACAAAAATTACTATTTTTTTGAAAAAAATCAAACTGAATGACTGGCTCAGGAGCCCGATATCGTCGAATCCATTCGATAATATATTTTACGAAAAAAACTTATTTAAATTTGAAATAATTGATACCTTGCCATGGATTCTGGCCCTCATGAAAATTGATTGGAAAAAAATATCTATTAATCAAAAAACTTCAATCTAGCGAGTTTTTCGAAATGAACTCAATAAACGGAACTGTTGAAAGAAAAACCAAATCTGAGCTAACTCGATTGAAGAATTCAAACCAAAACCCTGTTTTCGTGAAAACCACGTGATTTTTTATCAATTCATGAAAAAATGTCTTGCTGATGCGAGTTTTGAAACTTTTATTCGAATTTTCAGCTGCCAGTGCTTGTGCGTCCGGCTGGACCTACTGCCCCTACACTTGCGCCTGTTACAAGGTCATCATAAATTTTAATAAATACAACTTTTCAAATTTAGGTTCTCGGTGTTTCCTACTACAGCTCGGCAGAAACGACCTGCCAACAGTTGACCGCCAGAAACTCGCACCTCGCTTCAATTCATTCTGCTAAAGAAGCCACTTTCGTTGCAGGTCCGAAAAACTTCCAACATAAATCATAAAATTACGAATGAATTTCTAGACTTGGTTCGCTTCAACACTACAGTGGATTGGGGCTTCCACGGAAATGCACAAGATAATGCCATCATCGGCCTTTATAATGGTGCTTGGGCTGATCATACTGAATATTCGGACAATGAAATGCGCCCGATTTACGCCCCTGGCGGTCAAAGCGGCGGACTTTATGGCCAGGTGAACAAAAATCAACTAGAACCATTAAAAAATATTCAACTTTCAGATTATCACCTTCGATCCACCTGGCTACTACAGCTACGTTCAAACTTACGACTGTCAGAACAATGCTTGTCGCAACGCTGTTTGCAAATACTTCTTATGAATAATTTAATCGTCTTTTTCATTGAAAATAAATTCGAAAAGATCCGTGAGATAACACAAAGAATGAACTGCGAAGAAACATATTTACAAATGGTACGAAAACGCGAGTTTTCTGTTTATTGCTAACATTGGAAACCAACGAAGCTCCGCGTTTCTTTAAATGATAATGGAATCTGTGAGTCTTAATGCCGTGTTCAATTTGATTTCGCGAAATGCAAAATGATCTCTAAAGTCAGAGCTCTGACTCTTCAAAATTGAGTGATTTTTTCCTTTCTTTAACGGGTATTTTGCATTTCGCGAAATCAAATTGAACACGGGATAAGTTAAAAATCTGTGCTGAGCTTCTCAAAAGTACAAATTAAGAAACGTTTAAAACCACGGAGCGAAAGGCAACAGGAGAGCGGATTAAGTACGAAAAAGAAGAAGCAAATTCGAGCATCCAAGTCCAAAGGTTTTCAAATTCAGAGCGTAAAAACAGACCCGTGTTCCAATATTCCGTTAAAAAAAGTTTGAACCAAGACTTCATCCATTTTTTTCATTTTTTTATAAATATTAAAAAGACATTAGGAAGAGTAATTCTACAATAAGAAATAGAGAAAAATCGAGAAATGAACCAAAAAAAGAAAAAAATTCAAAAATGAAGCAAAAAAATCAATAATAAATTAAAAAAATTTGAAAAAGTTTTATTTTTCGTTTCGATAATATTAAAGATTTCTTCGATGTCGTAACTTGGAATGTTGGAATATAATAATGTTTTTCCATTTTATAGAATTGCGTTTTTCAAAAAAATTTCGTTTTAGTTGTTCAAAGTTATTTCGCGATATACGCTAAACTCATCCAGTATTATACGTACTATGTCGCAGGACCGCATGCGAGAAGCTGCCGAGCTCGCAACCGTCTTGCGCTAAATCTCTAGCTAGAAAATCTAATAGAGAGCTATAGCGGTTTTCAATTCTAAAGTTTATCAAAAATAAGCAATCAGATAGCAAGATTTTGATGAATCTTACGTGATCGATCTGTTCTATTCAAGTGAGCTTGACGGCTGACGAGGGAGTTCCGCCAAGTGATTAAATTTTCGGAGTGATTCGAAAAAGGTTTCCGAACGCTTTCCATATAGACCACCGACTTCAAACCGTCTCGAGATTTAACACAGTTTTTCCATTTTCAGAATGATCTGCAATCTGGGAGGACACGACGGCGACGTCGTGCAGCTATCAAGACGAAAAGCGTCAGAAGATGCGCAAGAAGAAGCAAAACAGACGCGGCGGCGCCGTTGTCTAACGATCAGACAATCACAGCATTCAGTCCTCCTCGCGTCGTCAGCACGCTGTGTTCGTAAAAACGGTCTCATTTCGTTCTCATAATTTCGTTTTCCAGAGGTTCCCATCAGGCGGCGCCGATGGGATCTCGTTGAGCAACATATCGAACGGCTCGGCTCCGCCACCAGCTTCAGCCAGGGGCAATGGCAGTCGTTTTGGACCGGGAGCGCAGTCCGTTCAAAGGCGCAACTCTCTACGCTCGGCAGGAGCATCCTCAGACACAAAAGACACGACGAAAAACAGTCATGTCAAGCAGCGAAAAGCAGACTTTTGGGGATCACGGTGATTTTCTGACAGCGCTACAAAATCTTTTTGAAAATTTTCTTCTAAAAATCAAATGTTTTCAAATTAGTTTACGAAAAGTTGTTCTTTTTGAATCCGAGCGAAAATTTCAAGTCGAATTTTCCTTTTGCACCAACTTTAAAGGTTACCATACTCTGAAAAGCTGGACTTTCAGGTGACCTCAATGCGTTTTGGTCGTTTTCGGCGGTTCCACAAAGAAGTTATGAATAAAATGGTCGTCAAGGTCAAGGAGCGAAAGCAAAAGACCGAAAAACCAACTGTTACAGAAGTTTGCTTCGATTTTCAAAGAAAAACTTCTGAAAAAATCGTTTTATCTCTCATTCAGGCGGATCCCAAGTCTTTGATACTGTTGGATATGCCGCGTACCAACAGGTCATTGAGATTGAGTGTGACAAAAACAGTGAGAAAAAGAAGTTATTTTGATTAGAAGACGACCTTTTTTTTCAGGATGACGCGATGGAACAAAAAACGAGGGATCCGAAGAGAGAAAAGCAGGCGAATGAGAAAATTAAGGCGTTGACGGTTTGTGATCAAAAATTTCAGAAGTTATTTGTAGAAAATTGAAAAATTTGGTCATTCTTTTGTATTTTATTGAGTTTTTCATGGCTACATTTTCTTTGTTTTATCCCTTTTTGATAGATTTCAACTCAAAGGCCTCTACGGAGGAACGAGTGGCCGACAGGGACAGTTTCTGCTGGGGTGTGCGAAATAACGAAAACAATGGCATCCTGTTTCTGGAACCTTTTTCGATCGCTTTTTGTCCAGACCATGGAGCCAGTGACGAGGATTTGGTATTTATGATAATCTTGAGAAAAACTCATTTAGGAATAAAAAGACGATTATGTATCTCATGAATCAGACCGGTATATACCGGTCTGATTCATAGTTAAAGATCTGAAACCGAGTTCAGAAAAAATGCGCAATTAAAAAGCTCCACAAGATGTACCCACTAGAGAGGCGGATCACATAAATGCAAGAAATAGAGAAAACGTACGTGTCTCAAAAGTAATTCCGCGAGAGTGCAAAATAGCCGTCAGAGAAAGAAAAACGATCACTAAATCTTTACTTTGGAGGGTCAGAGACCATTTGCATTTCATGAGAACATTTGAATCACGGCATGAAAACTCAATGACAGAGTGAAGAACTAGAAATTTTGCATCAGAAAGCCATGAGGAAGGGCGCAATAGTGCGCCACGGATAATATCTACGCTGGGACCCAAAATTTCGCATCATTGCGCTGGAACACCGTGGTATCGAGACCTACCGAAAATTATGATAAAATTAACGCTTCATAAAAGAGATGTCGTGATTTTCGCTTCCTGCTGACTTTTAATTTGATTAATAAATGATTCTTATCAAATTGAGAACACACACAGGGTCGCACGCACTGATTTTCTGAATTTTCCCCAATTTCTACTGGTTTCTTCTAGTTTTGACGTTCAAATCTATGCATTAAAATGTGCCTCAGAAAGTTTTAGAGTTTTGCGAAAATTTGCTCAGCGGTTCCAGTTTGCGATAGGAGCCCTACAAGGTTTTCGAGATGAAACTTCCGTGT
Source organism: Caenorhabditis auriculariae (assembly GCA_904845305.1). Lineage (NCBI taxonomy): Eukaryota > Metazoa > Nematoda > Chromadorea > Rhabditida > Rhabditidae > Caenorhabditis > Caenorhabditis auriculariae. The sequence goes on along the minus strand of CAJGYM010000231.1, from coordinate 6,464 downwards.
CTCTAGCAGGACTTTGGGGATCTTTCGGAAAAGCTGCACGTTTTAAAAATTTTGACCTTACCTTTTTCACTAAGATGCGTTATTTCCTACTCACAACGTTCCAGTACACATGAAAAGAAAAAGAAAAATGCTAGAACATCTTCATAGCACATTTAAGGTGAAGCTTCTCTTTCGAAAAATACGAGTTTTTACATTTTGTCCATTTAAGGCGTGACAGCAGCATTGACAGGAGGTCCAGAGTCGATTCTGAACTTTTGACCGAGATGTTCTCACAGTACTGATTAGGTCTAACCCGCCATGCCCCAGTACTCATGTAGGCATCGAAGAGATTCGGAAAATAAAAATCATGGCCCAGGATAGCTGTCTGGGATCCCACTGCGCCAACGACTGAACTGTGCGCCCAGGACAGCCTTTTCCACAGGAAGATATTGTCTTCAACAACTAATCCGAGCGTTGTCAATGCACCAATGATAAGTTTTAGAAATGGCACTTTCCAACGAACCACAAGTCTCAGCTCACGGAAGTGAAAATTAGAGCGTAGTTTCAGTTGCAGATCTCATGTAGTGCTACTCTTAAAAATCCTTTGCTGAGTCTGTACAAAATGTTGAATGAACAGAGAGTCTATAGATTTACCAGCAGATTATCATCGTAAGATTTTACTAATCACCCAAAACTTCACGAAAATTAAGAGAAATGAGCTCCCTTGGAAAGCACTTCAGTGAGTGGAGGAGATTTTGAAAAACAAATTCATTGAAGAGCAACTTAGAGGCAGAGTTTTGAGTCGAGATGGAAAATTTTAGAACTTTTATTCCAAGAAACTAGCTCTCCTAAGGATGTCCTAATGTAAAACTGTGACCATGTGCTTTGCAATGAAAAACACACACTTCGCCAGAGCTTCCTCAGATAACCAAAGAGGCAGAAAGACGTCAAGACGACGAAAATGCGCACGCCATCCCTTGGAAGCCTGCGCTCTCGACATTCCCGAAAAGCATATGTCTACTCGGTGAAAATAATCACACTTGTCAGAAATATTGTTGTATTTTTCAGAGGAACGACCCGATCAGGAGCTCCCCGTTTGAGACAATCTGTGAACCTCGCACCCAACCGAAAAACGCTTAAAGTTTCCCACTTCAATAAATGTACTTTTGACTCGAAAGTCCGTGACAAAATAAATGCGATATTCGCTTTCCCTGTGCCTGTAATCTACACTCTACTGTGAATGCTTCACCAGATGCGGCGTTAACATTTATCTCACGACTTTTTCAATAATTTTGTTCCGACTTTATTATCCTGAAAGATAAGTGAATTGGAGGAACGGTCTTGGATGGAAAATTCCAGGCCAATCATTTTTGCCAGCAGTTATAAAAGTCACTTTTCCTTTTGCTTTTCCCGATTTTAATGTTTTCTTTTGGTTTCTCGTATTAATAAGTTCAACGGATATCGGTTCATATTGGACGACACTCGTGAGAGAGAAAGTTATGCATAGAAATAGAAAAGAACGGGCATTGGGTGATTTCAGTTCTTATTTCAGAACATTCAAAGTGAAAACAATTTGAGAGACTAGTTTTCAGAAGCGTTTAAACGTCCTCAGAAAATATATACAAATGTGGATTTGATTCTTCGTGTCTCATGTCAAGAAAATGTTTGGGATAAAAATAGACTACTTTGTACAGACTTCTGAAAACAGAAGTTTCAGAAATACCATTTTTGTGTTCTGTTCACTCGATTGTTTCCTTCCTACACACACTCGACTTAACGCTGTTTACTGATGCCGCTTCTACCGAGCCTGGTAAGCGAAAGTACGTTTTCAGACAACTTTTCTGCGTTAATCCGGTCGAAATCTCTTCAGAAATCTTTGAGGATGTCATCCGACCATTAAAAACGGACGAAAATGGAAACAGCAATGGAATGTGACTGGTTTTTGGACAAATTTTCTTCGAAAATGGTTTCTTGTTGCTTGAAAATGAGCAATTTGACTGGCGGTTCCGCACAAATGAAAATCTGGAGAGATTCATTTTGAAGTTTCAGAAAATATTTCAACAGTGGAGGATTTGCACTACGGCAGCCGATTCAATTTGGACGTTATTTGTTTAGTCTCACCAACGGCTGAATCGGTTTCGTGTTGAAACATTTGGAAGAAAATCTCATGCAGAAGAGTTCTTCCAACATCGTTAAAGAAATTTCTAGATTTCAATTTAAAGGTTGAAGCGTTCAAAGAATTGAATTCAATGAAAAATGTGTTTCAAGAGACGATTTTAATCTGAAAGCTTCAAGAACTCTATAAGAAAAGTTTTATTTTCATTAACTGTAAGAAACGTTCGATGAAGTTGAATCACTGCTGCAAAAATCGTGAAATCAGTATATTTAAAAAGTTCCTTTTCAAACAAATAGACACAAAAGAGATCAGTGAGGATTTTCTTCACGTCAAACTTGAGAAATATGTGAAAATTTTCATTTTCAGGATAGTAATAAATGACGATTTCCACCCGATGTGCCAAGTACAAAAAGCTCACATCCACGGCACCTTGTTCGGACACTTTATTTACCGAAAATTGGCTCAAAGGTTATAAATTTCTTGCTGTGTTGTTTCAAAGGCGCGAGAGATAAAGGTCTCGAGAAGAAGAGCCATCAGTCATTTGGGGCCCGCGCCTTTACGCAAGAATGAGTATTTATAATACAATAATTTTCCAGCCGCGTTTCAAGCTTCGTCAAAACGCTAAAAAGAAATCAATTTGGCGTTTCTACCCACGTTGAAACCAAGTTTACACGAGATTATTTACACCCTTATGACAAATTTCTCAGGTTTTCTCGCTTGAATTTACTGGAAGTCTTTCCGTCGTTCTTTGGTAGTCAACGGTCCCGAAATATCGAGCTCCGAAATTTGATGAGAAACTTTGGAAAAATGGCCGAGACTGGGTTGCGACTTTGTGTGTTTCGTTGGAGGAATATCCGGCCATCAGGTTGTGTTTTGTCATAATCGGATGACAGAAATCTTTAAAGGCGCAGAAAATGACACAAAAGGGTACTAACGCGAGATTTGTCTTCATGCGCCTATATAGGACTTCCGGAATAATGAAGAAAGAAAGCTTGACCATACGATGGAGAAGTTTCATTTCTACCAGAAAAATTCCATACATCTTGTCTCTGAAATAATGGAAAAGAAACTCTACCGAAAGATCGTGCATTTTCGAACAAATTCAGATCAGGATTGTGAAAAATAAATTTCTTGACCGTCTTAGATATTCAGATTTTTCAGAAAAATGTTCTTTTTCATCATGGTCAAAAGCCTGGAAAGTTAATTTTTCTCTTTTTACCTTGGAGATAGTAAGGAGAAGTATTCGAAATGAAGTACCGTTTCGAAAGGAATGATTTAATCTCCGTTCAAAGTATTTAATGGGCGAGTCAATTTTAACTTTATTAACCAGTTCCAATCATGGCTGGACCCCTCTATTTCTTTCAGTTTCTTCATAAAAATTGAGAAGGCTTTCTTGAGTTTTAAAAGCACAATGTTAGTTTCAAGACCCTCTTGGCGCCTTTACTAAAGTACCAAAAATTCCAGATGCCGCCGATTGTGCGATAATAACATTGAGTTATGTGTATTCAAATCGAGGAAAAGCTTCAGGAAATTACAAAAGACTGCAAATATGAAAAGGCTACGAAAATCCAGAAGCCAACTGATTATCGTTGGTTTGTTTTACTGGACTCGATTCATTTCGATAAAGTTGAATATTGGACCCTTTTTAATCTCTTTGCAGGCACAAATTCCGATTCGTATTGATTGGGTCCAAATTCAATTACTATTTCAAGTCTCTCTCACACAATTTCTTCTGAAAGTTTGAAGATCAGAAATCAATGAGTAACTTTAAATTTTGAATAGATATCTCATGCTTCTAGAGCTCCTCAAGATTCCAACAAAATGGGTCTCAAAAAGAAAAGAGGAAGCAGTCGAACTTTCCACGAACCGCGGATTCAATTTCAGCACACCTCTTCTCCACGAGGCCATGACTTACCAGGCCATGGCTCAAAGATTTAATAACTCTGAGACGAAGGCGTCTATACTAATGATGAGGAGTCAAAAAGGAGGTTCAAATACACTGAAAATTAGATGCTACCCGTACAAAGTGTTTGGGCGAAAATAGCGTTTGGCTGGCAATGCGCCATAATCCACATCGCCATAATCGTATCTGCTCATGTTTTTAGTCCTCATTTTCATTTTTCAAATCATTTAGAATTATTGTCAGGTCGGCTCAAAAATGAAGGAACTCAAGGAAGGGAAGTGGCCAAAGATGAAGTCAGCGAGGATCAAAGGGAGATTTCGAGATATCATGAAAGAGGTTGCCGGCCCATCAGAGAATCAATCCAGAATTTTCAGGTTTCTTTCATTTCAATGTGAACAAAGAACACGTTTCTCTTTTCAAAGCTTGGATTTATTAAAGGCAACAGAAACCCGAGTACAGCTGTAGAGAATACAACGAAAATGTACAATTGAACAATAATTTATCGAATTAGCAAGTTAAGGTCGACCCACTCCCTCGACGGTCGGTCCAGCAGGAGGTAGTTGGCGTTGGAGGAAGCCGGCGGCGCCGCAGGAGTCCGCAGGAGCCCTGCGACTGCTGCGACGACTTGCTGGTGGAGCTGCGTCGCCATGGCGACTGACAGACGCCGCTGAGGTTCGCTTGTCGCGAGCACTCGATCTCTTCGCGTTCCGGCGAGGCTGTTGGCGTCGAGCCAGCGGGAGCGATCTCCTCGCAAGCGTCGCGCGGACGCGACTCACGTCATCGGCCGGCAACCGGCTGCCGTGCATCGTCCAGGGCCTGCAAGCTTCACCTGGAAGGCGCTGGGCCTCGAGGCGAGTTGCGCAGGCTTGGACTCGTTCGCGCGTTGCGACACGTCTTCTCGCTCAGGCACTCGCTTGGCCTCGGCGACAGGACGGTCGATGTCGGCCTGGGAGGAACAGCCTTCTCGTTGCGATCGTGATTCGGTTCTGCTGCCGGTCGACTTGTCCTGGGCGGAGACGTTCAGGATGCCGTTGGCGTCGATGTCGAAGGTGACGTCGATCTGCGGGACTCCGCGAGGAGCTGGAGGAATGCTCGGAGAGCTCGAGGCCCAGCCGGTGGTTGTCGCGAGTCATGGCGCGCTCTCCTTCGAAGACTTGGATCGAAAACGCCTGGCTGGTTGTCGGCGTAGGTAGAGAAGGTCTTCGTGGCACGGCAGGGAATCGTAGAGTTGCGGTCGAGTGAGGTTAGTCGTGACGCCTCCAGCAGTTTTCGATGCCGAGGCTGAGAGGAGCGACGTCGACAAGAAGGACGTCTTTGATGGCCTGGTCCTGGACTCCAGAGGACTGCGGCTTGGACGGCTGCTCCGTAGGCGACGGCTTCGTCAGGATTGATGGAACCGTTGAGCTCCTTTGCCGCTGAAGAACTCCTTGAGCAGCTTCTGGATCTTCGGCACACGAGTCGAGCCTCCAACGAGCACGACTTCATCGATCTTGGACTTGTCGAGCTTGGCGTCGCGAAGAGCCTTCCACCGGCTCCAGAGTCTTGCGGAAGAGGTCGGAGCAGGAAGCTCTTCAAAACGAGCACGAGTGATCTTGGAGCAGAGGTCGACGCCTTTCATGGAGAGAGAGTCCACTTCGACCATGGTTTTCGGCGGAGCTGCTCAACGTCCTCTTGGCACGTTCGCAGGCGGTTTCGAGACGTCGCATCGCTCTGCGGTTCTTGCTGATGTCCTGCCGGTCTTGCGTTTGAACTCGGCAGCGGCGAGTCGACCATCCGCTGGTCAAAGTCTTCTCCTCCGAGATGAGTGTCTCCAGCCGTAGACTTGACTTCGAAGAGAGATCCTTCGGCGATGGTGAGGACGGAGACGTCGAAGGCGCACTCCACCGAGGTCGAAGATGTAGGACGTTCTCGCCGACGAGGTTCTGTGTCGAGGCCGATAGGCGCAGAGCGGCGGCAGTCGGCTCGTTGATGATTCGGATGGCGCTGAGGGCCGGCGATCGTGGCAGCGTCCTTTGGTGGCCTGTCTCTGGCTGTCGTTGAAGTAGGCGAGGGACTGTGGGATGACGGCGTCGCGGACTTGATGGCCCAGCACGTCTCCGCAGTCTCTCCTTCATCTTGCCGAGAGCACCATCGCACTGGATCTCCTCGGGGTTGAAGGTCGCTCCGTTCGCCCTTTGACTTCGGCTTGGATGACTAGCTCTGCCGGCGCGGCTGTAGTCGCAGCGAACGGAAGATGTCTGAGGTCGGCCTGGACTGCTGGATTCGGTCGAACCGACGGCCGATGAGTCGTTTGGGCGTCGAAGACGGTGTTCTCCGGGTTTCTGGCGGCCTGGTCGCAGAGCGGCGTCTCCGACGAGTCTTTCGGTGTCGGTGAAGGCGACGTAGGAAGGCGTCGTCTTGTTGCCTTCAGAGTTGGCGACGATCTCGACTTTGCCGTTCTGATAGACGCCGACGCAGGAATAGGTC